>JAPFFP010030907.1:0-38501 GCA_026153255.1 Solanum medicagineum | reverse complement strand
AAAAGATATTTCTTATTATTTGTTGTTGATTTTACTTGGATGATATGGGTGTATTTCTTGGTGCAAAAATCAAAGGCCCACCACCACTCCTAGAGTTTTTGAACCTACCATCATAACAAGCTCTCTTAGAGTCTTTAATCTGCTTTCATTGATCTTATCCCCTTCAATCTGTTTAACATAAGTCATAAGTCTAGAAATGTCTATCTCCCAAATAAGCATTCCATAAAACACTCTTTCACCACTAAGTCAAAAACCTCTAAAATAAATTTGTGCATTCTTGCATAGGGCCAACCACTAGCATAAGACCATATTTTGAGAGTTTTTTAAATTTAAGGTGATACTCTGTCACATGTATTCCACATTATCTGAGGTTGATAAATTCTTTCAACTTGGCCTCCCTAAGCTCAAGAGAAAAGAAACGGTCTAGAAAAGTAAACTTGAAGCCTTCCCCGTCAACCTATCATCACCTGCTCTCTCAAAGAAACATTGGGTATAGCAAACTTGGGACACTCCCTTAAACTGGTAAGCAGCCAACTCAGGTTTCTCTTCTGAAATCACCGCCATAACAGTTAGCACCTTAGAGATTTCATCCATGAATTCCTAGGCATCCTCATCAGCTTTTGAACCACAAAATTTTGGAGGGTTTATCCAGGTGAAGTCTCTCACCCTATGCTGGAGTGGAGACACATGGAGGAGGAATGACCTATCTAGCCTTGTTGCTCACACCTTGAGCCACATGGAAAAAGCAATTTAGACTCATATTGGGTAATTGACTCCCCCATGGGCTCTTGAGGAACTTGGTCCTCATCAATAGAGGCTTGTCTTGGTAAAAAGGATCTTCTTTGATGGATCTTTAGTAAGGGAAAATAGAATATCATCAAGGTAAGGAAATCTCAATGTATGTCCCATAGCATGATATGAACAATGAAGAAGTCAGACATTTCCTAAAATGCCTCCAAGCCTCATACTCATAGGTGTGGTGCACTTCACACCTATGAATAAGACTCTACTTGACGTGGCATATTGGACTCCAAGGATAATTTTAAAACCTTAGTGCTTTGATAGAAAGCTTGTGATGACCTAGCCCAGTGATGACCTAGGCCAGGGCCTAGGAGTGACATGGAGAATAGGAACCCTGGAGATACTCAAACAAGCCTTACAGCATCCATAAACACAACATTAGTTTGGAAACACAGTTTAAATATTATTAAGGGATACTAAGGGATAGGGGTATATGACTCAAGCTAGAATAAGGGATACAAGATTCATTGTAATACAGTTTCAACACATAAGTCTAAGTGATGGAAATTTAGAATTTATACTATAGGGATACGAAATATAGGACTTGCCATCACACAATCAATATCAATAAGATAATTCAAAGGGGTGGGATCATATGACTCACGCTATGAGAGTAGAGACTTGGAAATCTCATATTCACATCATAACATAATCAATATAAGATAGGATGTAAGTGTAGCCTCCACAAATATAAAACATACCAAGCACGTACATAGAGTTTACATCATGTCCAACAATGCCTCTAAGTCATAGATATGACAGGGCCAAGACATGTCATGGGCTCACCCTCAAAATAAAAGATATGAGATAGCCACAATATAAACTAAGTAGATAGAAAGTGGGTCTTGTCCTTGAGATAAAGGACTCACCATAAGCAAATTGTCAAAAGTCCGGTCTAGCCATGAAGAGGTGAAAGAGGATAGTCTCCGATCTATAAATGGTTACCTCATGTAGGCAAAAAGTATGTGTTAGTACGTTTGAATGTACTAAGTATGGGAGCATGCAATGCATATGAATATGTGAACTTTCAATTCAATGTTAGATGACAAGGTAACATATATACACAAAGAAGTACATAGGAAAGAAAGCCATAACAATATGCCTTAAATCTATTATGCATGAATGCCATAATACTTAAACATAGTGAGAATGGGGCCTCAATCGACATTTAAGACCATGCGAGCTATTATATCGAATTTTGATGTTGTCAATACACCGGAGAAAGAGTAGACTACTTGCCAAAGGTAGTGCATACCTACACCTTACTGCGTGTATTTTCGGTGTATTGGTACTTACATCATCATCATCCCTTAAAAGGGCATAAACATGAACCTACATTGGCATATGGTTATGAGAAAGTAAGCTTTATATAAGGACTCTTGGGGATAGTCACCCACCTCCCATTTCAGTTGGTGCTAGGTCTTCATATCACATGGAAATACATATACATGTACATGCTTGAAATAGGGGCATAAGTCTTTTCAGATCATAAACATGCATACTTGGGCTTAAACGCCAAAAATGTACTTCATAATCATGCATACTTAGGCTAAAAAGTCAAATCATATCATAATTGTACATTTTTGGGGTCATGATGTTCCATCAAGATACAACACTTTTGATGCTTAAAACTTGGAATTTTTTGTGTTCTCAATGTGATGTTAGTAGATTTGATGTGTTTTATGTTTGTTTTGCAGGATTATATGGTTGACACAATTCTTAGGCTAAGTGTGTAGATTTTGCTAAAGCAGAGGGTTCACGAGACCTTTTATGGGCCCTAGAGAATTCTACGTGGCGTAGGTATGGTTTTGAATACAATCCCAGTGAAGGATGGTTTTTTGAAGTTAAGTCTATGAACATGAAGATGAGCCTTAGAAGATTTTATGAGTTATAGACTTGGTGCCGTGCCTTGAGGATTAGAAAGTGGGGAGTTGCTAAAATTCATCAGATGAAACCCCTTATGGGTCGTAGAACTTTATACGTGTCACAGAAGAGTGTCATAGAAGTCAGCTCCAGATTTAAATAAGCAATCTATGAAAACCTGACTACAGGCTGTAAAACATTATACGACCCGTAGAAGCTCCCGTAGAGTCTGCTGACCAAATTCTCCTAATCCATTTTGGTTTTGTATTTTAAATACTATAAATAGGGTTTTTAGGTTATTTTTCTTAAGGAACATTACAAAATAGAAAATAACAATAGAGAGCTTGAGAGAAACAGTTGTAAAACGTTATTTTGTCTTTTAATTTCAATCTTGTGATTCTTGGTGAGGAATTTGGATTTCTTGTGCTTAATTATCTTGTGTAAGTACTAAATTATGTTATTCAAATTCATAAGTCTTGCATCTACACTTATCATGAGTAGCTAAATCCACATCTAGGGTTATGAGAGCCATGAAGAACTAACAAAGTAAACTGAATAATTCATAATTCTTGAAAAGTGTGCATGCATATATTAATTAATTCTCTTTGGTTTGAATGCTTTTTAATGGTGGCCAACATTAGAACTCACCAAGTTTTATTGACTGGATCAAGGTAGTAATGAATAGGAAAAGAGATTAATTAATATGATTTGATTAATATTTCTCGTCTAATCAACCGAACTAGGCCAAGGAGAGGATGTACTAGAATAATAGGTAAGGGTTAGTAATGTGACACTATGGGGATGGACCAAATCACGTAGTGAAATTTGCCTCTCGTCTGGGCCAAAGGGTTTGGTGAACTTAACTTACCGTTCTGCATGTCAACACACTTGAAAAGAATTCGATTATCTAGTAATACGCAGTTAGGGAATCATGAGGAACACAATACTCTAGTTACTCTTCATACTAATTTAACACTTGTCTTAGTTTAGAACTACTTATCATAGTTGTTACAAACCCCCTCACCCGGGGAGATAAGTAGGTTAATCAACCAGAATTGTCTTGATTTCTTCTAAGTCTACCATATTCTGTGTGTAATTTAATTTAATCTCAATTAGGTTATATATCTTGACAACGATCGCTTTAGCCTAAAAAAGGAGGTGTAGCTTTGGTGAAACGACCCCAAAAAGTGCTCGAAAATGTGCATCGGAATGCCCAGAATTTTAAATTCCATATATCTAAAACTCCATTTGTTATTTAGAAAATTTAACTTCATATTCTTGTTCAGGGGCTCAAAATTATGGGGGAGAGGGTCTAACCCCAATTTTGGAGCAACCGTAACAAAATTCAGAATTTGCAAAATGTAAGTTTCGGAATGTACTCCACGACACTGGCGTGTTTTGAGCATTTTTCTATTTCTGAGTCCACGACTTTGGGTCTTGGGCCCAAGGGTCCCCATGTGTGAAAACACGTATGCTTAGCATTATTTCACCCTCATATCACCCAAGACATTTCCCAACACTCACTAAAACCCTTAGTCTTATATTTCTATCAAGATTCAAGTCTCAAACCCTCATCCGGTACTAAGGTTTTTCCTTTAAGGTTCTTCTTCAAGCTTATAGTGTCCATCTCCAATCTTCACCAAATTCATCTTCAATTTAAGGTATGTTGATTCTTTCATGGGTTCCTTTCACCCATGATACCCAAGCCTCCTTCTACTCAAATGCATGATTTAAAGTTGATTGACAAATGAGTCTTGCATATTATGAAATTCACTGCACACTATGTTAAAGCTATGTAATGTTGTGACTATTTTGCTATGTTTGGAGCTATGAATCTTTGACCTATTATAAGATTTGACAATGGGTTTTGATCTATATTCCTTGAGGATGTTGCAAGGTGTTGATTGATGGTTGTATAATAGATTTTCTTTCATTCTTTCGTCTCTATATTTCATGGTTTTATACTAGCATTACACACTCTCTAAGTGTTTGATAAAATGTCCGAATGTGGTTTCTTGAGGAGTTGAAGGTCCAAAGCATGAGATCTGATATGAATGATTGTATGATGACGAAATGAGCTTATGTATATGATATAATCCATATAAAGTGTTGCATTAGACCATACCCGATCCAGGAGGATAAGAGCCCGGGTAACCATGATGGGGGTTTGTACTCAACAACCATGTGAGGGGCTTGTACTTCGCCACCATAGTGAAAAGGTGTGATTATCATCAACCATGTGAGGGGTTTGTACCACACAACCACCAAGGGGTTTGTACCTTGAAAATCTAGCTTGGTCTCTTCTATACGTATGATATCTTATATGATTATGAGTAACGTAAGCTTGTTTTACTTAAAGCATTGATCACACATGCCATATTATTATATCATGTCTATTGCCTATTATTATGCATTTTGATTATGATGTCTATCTCTTGCTGCATTGCATCCTATATACTTAGTACATTCAAACGTACTAACACATACTCTTGCATACATGATATCACCATGTAGGAATCAAAGCCCAAGTTGAGCATCCTCCTCCTCCACATGGCTAGTTCAGTACAACTAAAGCTAGTTGGTGAGTCCTTTACTTCGGGGTCCTTAGTCTATGTTATGCTTATTATGAATGAAAACATTCTTCTTTATGTTCTATTTTGACTATGAGGGTGCGCCCGGTTGCTTGTCTTGACCCCCTCTATGTTCTATGTATTAGAGGTGTTGTTGGACAAGATATGTATCTATGTTTTGAGCCTTGACTCTTTCGTCTCTTGAGTATGATGTTATGAAAGCTTTCCCATAGTCCCTTGCCCTTGTTTTCCAAACTTTTGCATGTTACTTAAGTATTAAACTCTCTCCTGTAGTCCCAATTCCCATTTATTTATGTTTCTTGTGTTGTTTTACATTGCTTCTGCGGCCAAGGATGTGTGATGATATGCTAAGAGTCTTGTTTGGGTTTCCTTCGGGTTCCCAATTCGACGGTCACATCTAGGCCCTAGGCTTGGGTCGTGAAAAAGATGGTATCAGAGCACTAGGTTAATAGATCCTCGGGTCCAACACACCGCGTCAATTAGAGTCTTATTCATGGTTGTGTTGTGCACCACAACAATGAGTAGGAGGCTATGAGGCATTCTTGGAAATTTTCACTTCTTCATAATCCATTTTGTGCGATAAAGTTAGGTCCACTAGGGCTTATTACTAACCCCTAACTGTTACATTTTAGGATATGTCTCAGGCTACTCAAGATGGCAATATGTCGAATGTGGAGGTTTGGAGTGCTCTATGGTTATTGGCGAAAGTGGCGACAAAGTTGGCAACTCACCTCGATGAACAAGTGAGTGGTCCAAAGACTTCTATTTGTATAAGGAGAGGCAATGAGTCCAAGAGGGCCCGTATTGGAGGAAAGTTTCAAAGTCTCTAGAATAGAGGTGATTTTATGTGTCCAACATGTGGTAAGGTTCATAGGGGTCCATGTTTCAAAGGCATCAATGCTTGTTTCGATAGTGGCGAAGTGGGACATAAGAGGAAGGATTGTCATATAGCCATACTAAGAGTAAAGGAGGTGATGTTGTGATTACTAACCCCAAGTGCCAAGGGTATGGGAAGTACCATAGAGGCCTATGCTTGAGGAAGACCAATGCTTGTTATGTATGTAGTAAAGTGGGTCACAAGCTAGTGGATTGTCCGTATGTTCGAAGGAAGTGTAAAGGTGGTCGACCTTTAGATCAATGTGGTCATGTTGATGAAGTGGCTCAAGAAGGAAATGAGGTGCCCGATGTTGCTACCGGTATGTTATAATTTTCTTTTGGCTTTGTTGTGCTTGCATTGATGGCCTGAAGTGCCACTATTACTTCTCTATTCTTTTTGGTTGCCAGTGGGGGATTCTTATGTGCCCAAGTTGTTGTGTGGACCTTTGGTTTCTATCCTTCTGTTGAGTATATTGTTGCTAGAAGGTTCATAGGTGTTGAACTGAGTTTGTATTGCATTAGGCCTTGCCTTGTGGCTTGTTAGAGTTGGTATGGTGGATTTTGATGACATTATAGGGATGGATTAGTTGCATTCATGTTGTGTCTTCATGGATGGTGGGACCTATAAAATTAGATCATGAATTCCTAATAAGCCCTTCTTGAGTGGGAGGTTGTCGAATCGAACCAAAGGAGGTAGGTCCATTTCTTGTCATAAGGTGCAATTAGTCTCTAAGGGGTTGCATTTATCATCTTGTGAGAATTGGAGGTGTTGAACCTAAGATTCTTTGTTTATAGAATTGAATGAGACCTTGAATGTCCCTTTCCAATATTTTGGGTTTTAGGTAGTGTCTTCTGGTTTGACTTGAGTGCCGGTTATGCCTACAAGTTTCATGAATAAGATCTTTTAGCCCTTACTCTAATAGGCTTATGGTGGGTTTTGTGATAATATAATGGTTTGTGTTCCCTTATGAGGTAGTGCATGTGAGTCTTTTAAGGGTCATACAACAAAGTTTAAGGAAGAAGGTTGGATGCTAAATAGGAGGAATGGGGATTTTGGTTGTAAGAGGTAGCCTTCCTAGGTCTTGTGATGCCATATGATGGTATTAAGGTGAACCCTAGTAAGACGAAGGTGATTAGAGATTAGCCTAGACCTTGACTTCCTTGGCTTTGGAGCTTCTTAGGTTTAGCAGGCTATTATCGGAGCTTGTGAGTAGGTTATCTTCTATTGCTCCTCCTATGACTTAGTTGACCCTAAATAAGGCCAATATTGTGACCGACGTTTTGGGTAAGGTGAGTTGGTAGGTCTGGGAGTTGCTATCTCTTGTGTCATTCCTTTTTGCTAATAGAATTCATGTGTGTGTCCCGGATGGTCGCGTAAGTCTATAGTCGCTATAAGAGATCTTTGAGGGTTGCCCCATGTTCTTATTGCATAAGATATTGTCTTGAGGTGGTTTGGCTATTTGCATAGCACTATTTCAATGAGTGTAGGACCCGTAAGGTTGTAATATGATGGGTAAGGATGGTCGATCTATTTGGTCTATTACAATGGGTTAGTAGCTTCACTAAGATTGATCTTTGGTTTGACCTTTGTTCCCAAGTGAGCATTTTTAGTATTGGAGGAGTTGTTTGGTTTATCTAGGCATTGCCTATGTTTATGGGTCTCTAGAATTGGGTCTTAAAACCCTACCTTGGGAGGATTGTGGTGGCATCTAGTGGTAGAGCATTGATTTAGCTAGAGCTTTTGAAGCATTGGGGGTAGTGTTGCAAGTCCTGGGAGACGAGAGTTTGTTTGCTAATTGCGGTAGTTGTGAGTTGAGGGTAACAAGAGGGTGGTTAGAACCCCTTAAGGGTTATGATACGAGTGTGGATCTTTTCCTCGGTAAGGCTAATGTGATGGTCGGTGCTCTAATTAGGGTGCCCATGGGTAACCTATCATTGTAGTAAGGGTGGTAAGAGATGACTAGTGGAGTCCATCGATTGGGTAGATAAGAAGTTAGGTTAAAGGAATTTAAGGGTGGTAGTATAGTGTTCTTGATGGTTCCAAATCTTCTTGGGTTAAGATGCCTAGATTAGGCAAGGCCTTGATATTCGCCTTAGTAGAGTTGAAAGTTTTGGTTGGAAAGATGGTATAGTGGAGGTTATCTCCCATGGGAGAGATGGAGGTTCATGGCAACAAGTGGAATAGGTGTGATTAAGGTTGACAAATGAGTTTACGGTTGTGAGTCCTTTTAGAGTGTAGAGGAAGTTGGTAAGGTTGAATGTGGATGGGATTTGCCTAGGGATATGATTATGGTTTGTCCCGTCTTCATGTTTCTAGGTTGAGGAGATATGTTGGTGGCTCTAGTGCTATAGAACTCTTTGAGATGGTAGGTGATATGGAGGATAAGTTGACTTGGAAGAAGGTCCCGGTGGAGGTGTTGGATGGATGAGCGGAGAAGTTGATTAATGAGGATGTGGTGTTCATTAAGGCCCATTTGAAAGGATCATCAAGTCAAAGGTGTCCCCAAGGAAGCCAAAGTGGTCTTATGGGAGCGATATTCGTACACCATTCACTCTAATCAAGCCTAAGATAATGGCTAAGTTCTTCATGTGGTTCTAAGTCTTATGTTTCAGCCCCTAAGTAATTCATATGCATTCATGTTTAAATTGACAAGTTTATGATAATTTTACACTTATGTTGAGATTTTGAAAATAGTGTTTTAAATGTAATGTTGCATTCTTGTTGGGGGCTGATTTGTTTATGATCACTCTTGTCTTGTACGTCTCTTTTAAATTTGGGGATGAATGTTCCCAAGGGGAAGACATTGAAATGACCAAAAAAAAGTTCCCGAAAATGTGTCTCGAAATACCCTGAATTTTGAATTACATATATCAAACAATCCATTCGTTATTTAAAAGTTCGACTCGTATTCTTGTTCAGGGGGCCAAAATTAGGGGGAAAGGGTCTAACCGCGATTTTAGAGTAACCGTATCAAAATCCAAAGTTTGCAAAATGTAAATTCTGGAATGTACTTCGTGACACTGCCAGGACGCGCCAGTGTGAATTTTTGAGCGTTTTTCTGTTTTCGGGTCCAAGGCTTCGGGTCTTGGACCCAAGGGTCCCCATGCGTGAAAACACCTATTCTTAGGATTATTTCAGCCTCATATCAACCAAGACATTTCCCAATACTCACTCAAACCCTTAGTCTTATATTTCTCTTCAAGATTCAAGTCCCAAACCCTCATCTGGAACTAAGGTTTTTCCTTCAAGGTTCTTCTTCAAGCTTTAAGTCTCCATCTACAATCTTTATTAAGTTCATCTCCAAGCTAAGATATGTGGTTTTCTTTCATGGGTTCCTTTCACCTATGATACCCAAGCCTCTTTTTACTCAAATTGAATGATTTAAAGTTAATTTACAAATGGGTCTTGCATATTATGAAATTCACTGCACACTATGTTAAAGATATGTAAAGTTATGACTGTTTTGCTATGTTTTGAGCTATAAATCTTGGACCTATTGTAAGATATGATGAGGGGTTTTAATGTATATTACTTGAGGGTGTTGCAAGGTGCTGATTGATGGATTTACAATGGATTTTCTTGCATGATTTCATCTCTATATTTCATGATTTTAGACTAGCATTACACATCCTCTACGTGTTTGGTAAAATGTCCGAATGTGGTTTCTTGAGGAGTTAAAGGTCCAAAGCATGAGATATGATATGAATGATTATATGATGATGAAATGAGCTTATGTATATGATATACTCTATATAAAGTGTTGCATTAGACCATACCCGATTCGGGGGGATAAGAACCCAGGTAACCATGGTGGGGTTAATACACATCAACCATGTGAAGGGTTTGTATTTCGCCACCGTGGTGATAAGGTTTGATTATCATCAACCATGTGAGGGGTTTGTACCACACAACCACCAAGAGATTTGTACCTTGAAACTCTGGCTTGGTCTCTTCTGCACCTATGATATCCTATATGATTATGAGTTACTTAAACATGTTTTACTTAAGCATTGATCACATATGTCATATTGTTATATTACGCCTATTGCCTATTGTTATGCATTTTGATTATGATGCCTATCTCATTCCATCCCACATACTTACTACATTAAAACATACTGATGCATACTCTTGCCTACATGATATCACCATGTAGGGATCGAAGCCCAAGTTGAGCATCCTCCTCCTCCACGTGGCTAGTTCGTTACTAGTCAAGCTAGTTGGTGAGTCCTCTACTTCGGGGACCTTAGTCTAATTGCTCTTATTATGAATGGAGACATTCTTTTTTATGTTTTATTTTGACTATGAGGGTGATCCCGGTTGCTTGTATTGGTCCCCACTAAGTTCTATGTAGTAGAGGTGTTGTTGGACAAGATATGTATCGATGTTATGAGCCATGACTCTTTCGTCTCTTGATTATGATGTTATGCAAGCTTTTGCATGTTCCCTTGCCCTTTTTTCCAAACTTTTGTATGTTACTTAAGTATTGAACTCTCTCCTGTAGTCTCAATTCCCCATTGTTTATGTTTCTTGTATTGTTTTACATTGCTTCCGCGACCAAGGATGTGTAATGATATGCCAAGAGGCTTGTTTGGGGTTTCTTCGGGTTCCTCATTCATCGTCATGTGTAGGCCCTAGGCTTGGGTTGTGACATTGTGCGATATCAAAATTTTGGCACCATTGTCGGGGAATACGGCTAGACATTTTTAATTCAAGTAGTTTGGGATTAATCCTTATTTCCCTCATTTACATCCATTTGTTTTTTCTTTGTCTATTTTAGGGTACATGTGTAGTGTATGCTCAATATATGAGTCGAGGCATTCCTTTGACTCCGTCTGACCCAGAGAACCAGAGAAGACTAAGAAGGAAGCCCAAAGATAATACAAACAATGCAGCAAATACAGATCTGAACTGAAATGAGAATGAGAATATGAACAATGACAACCCACCACCACTCAAGGACATTGATCCACAACGATAGGACTTCTTTGCCAAAGTTTATCAGTGGAACAAATATCAGTTAACCCTATGGTTATAGATGTTACTAGAGCCATTCTGTTACCGCCACTATCAGATGATACATTGTTTGTGGTTTCAACTGGGTTGCTTCAGATGCTGCAAAATTGTGAGTTGTCATGGACCTACCATCAGAGGATCCGCATAGTCATCTCCACAACATTATATTTGTCTATAAGGGTGTAATGGGAACATATAATTTGTATGGATGTTGTAGGACTTCGTGTATTCCTATTATCTCTGACAGGCAATTCAGTGCCAGATGAAGTGGGTCAAAACAAAAAAATGTAATGAAACAAAACATTAAAAAAAGAAGTAATGATATTAAATATATAATTATGAGCTTACAGGATTAATTTAATATAGAAAAGTTATATAAATTTGGTAATAAGTAATTTTCTCAAGAGGATAGATGTTTCTCCACTTTCAAATTACCTCAATTAATATACTTAAGAATCATTATTTAGTAATAATGTTTCTTCTAATAAGAAATATATATTGTGTTGACTTTTTTGTCATTATTGACTGTGAAACTAACAGGTGTATACAAAGAAAAATCTTTTATTTGAGTTAGAAAATTATAACATAAAATTTGACAAAAGAAAAATTTTAAAAACTTTACATGACATATAATCAGCTACTAATTAATTAAGAAATTATGATTTTTTTATTATTTAAAATTTAAGATGATATAATTTAAATGATATTGAATTATTTATATTAGGTGAATACCATTAACATAATAAGTGAAACTAAAAGAAGTTGGGGGCTTTATTAATAAAGCAATGTGCAAAAAGTCAATAACTTAAGGTGCAAAATACAAAACAAACATCTTTATGTCTAGAACTAGAAACCCAACTTTCTTTTTATTTGGTTGTGAGAACAGAAACAAATTTTATATTTCACTATGGTTAGCCTTTGATTTTGCGAACAAGAAAAAAGAAGATAATAATTATTGGAAGTGTTATTAATAACCTTACATGAAGTTTTTATACTTGTCTTTTAATAGATCAAGCAGTTTGAAAAACTCATGCTTAGAGAAAGTGCAAAGAAGTAAAAGCAACGGAAAGTTTTGAAGCACATGAAGAATGTATTTCATATTTCAGAAATTGTTTAATGATATTCTAGATTTTCTTTTATTAAAAGTTTAAAAATATAATATCACACAATTTGTATGTCTATATTTTTGTCACGTTACACAATATCATTCTTTATAATTAACTATGAAATCTATATGAATATAACAAATTTGTATGTTTTCATATGTGCAGGTATTTGTATGTGTATGTGCATATATATGCACTTTTGCTAATCTGATTTGTGGTTGCAATTAAATCCTTAATAACTATAATTGTAGGGATCCTTGGAGTAACTGGTAAAGTTGTTGTCATATGACCATAAAGTCACCGGTTAAAACCTTGGTAAGATCCTCTGGTAGAAATGCAAAGTAAGGCTACATACAAGAGATCCTTGTGGTTGGGCCCTTCCTGGAAGTACTCGGGCTTGCGCTTTTTTTTAGTAATTAGAATATCAATTAGTGAAGGAAAAATTTGGTTGCTGAAAAGAGGTATAACGTCTAGATTTTTGTCATCTTTAAAGCTTTTTTAATGACTGGATATAATCTGGTCGTTAACTTTTAACAATTGGATTTAATATGTTCGTTAAATTTTAATGATGGATCTTTTAACAACAAGTGACGATGGTATTTTTACTGGTCGTTATCAACTAATAATGACTAGATTTATACTTTTACCTGCTGAATTTCCCCTTGTTAAAAACTTATTTTCTTATAGTGAAATATGGGCTCCATTGGTTGGCCAAAGAACTAGGAAGTACTCTCTAACCATGGATTGGGAGTTCTACACATTCTACGCCGCCACATTCTCAACACTCTTTCTAAGGGGAAGAAGCCCCTTGCTCAGCCTAGGCTAACACACACTATACTGAGGGCCAGTAGGTGGACATTTTAGAGACTACCATCCACCGTATGTTGTTGGGGCCCAAGTTCCCAGCCTCCAGATCCACAACAGAGTATGACCATAGGTTGGGGTAGACCAGCGACAAGGACCTGATGAGAGACTAAAGCCAAAGAGATGGCTTGATGAGATGGGTAGCAGTGCAGATTGCTAGGGCCTGGATCCTACAAGGGTAGCCACTTCTTCTGAGGCCATTATGAAGGCCTCCCTCAGTTTCCCTGCCAAAATTTTATGGGTCATTGCAAGGACACAGATTTGATCGATGCTTGTAGATAACACCTTGATTCCTCACCATTCCATTCTTGTTACCAGCATCTTGGTTGGCTTTGAGATCGATTGTGCTACCCTCATCACAGAGTAGATTCATGAGGCGGCTTTGAAGAGATCTACCTCCATCCACTTTCCTTTCTTGATCTACAGACTCTGTTTAGAGTCAAAGGTGGAGTGTCTATATCATTTGAACTCATTGATTGAGGTCCAGCACACTCTAGATGCCATTTTGATCAAGGTTAAGGATAATTTGATGGCACTTCTTCGAGCAGGACACCAGCCAGCTCAAATACCCGAGATGTTCGCAACAAAGCCCCCTTCTAAAACTCCGACCACCACTACTGTTGTTGCTACAACCGAGGAGAGGCCCCGATAAATGAAGACAGATGTGGAGAGGGGGCCCACTACTACTACACTTGCCCCACCAGCCATTCCTACACAAACAGCACTTGTTGGCATGGTCTATATGTCAATGGTGTCCATATAGGCCATGGTAGAGTGACTCGCCCACACTGACTCCAAGTTTACTCAATTACTTTAGCAAATCAGGCCCTAGGTCTGCTAGGCTATTACATAGTCTAAGAGACGTATGCAGGCATTCACGATCACTAATATTCAGGACTGACTTATTGTCGTGGATGCCCGCATTGATATTTTCAGTTGTGAGTCCAGCAGAGCTTGAGCAAAGCATGACCAACAGATATGACCGCCCTACAAACAGAGATCCAGCAGCTCTAGGTCGACATGATAGCAGCTTTGGTTATACCTATTGCATTCCCACTAACTGAGCCCCTGGTGCTGGTGGTGGACTTGTTTGCTCCGAGGAGCACTCACAGCCTTCCCATAGGAAGAGGCCCTCCTCTGATGATGATCCAGATGCAATGAGGTTACATAGGGGATGATAGAGGAGCAGGAGCTAGAGCTTCTCGTGATGCGATCGAGGCACGATGAGGAGTTTAGGCAGGCTCAAGAGCTTAAGAGTGTGAGGGGTGGTAGCCTCTCTAGAAATATTCTACCACTGAGGTGACGACCAAGATGGTTGTGGGCGGCCAGACTCAACCAGAGATTGGCGCTTAGGTGCCCAGGTATGTACTTTTTGACCCATGTGCTTTATATTGCATTTTTGGTGTGCATTAAGGACAATGCACCTCTTTTTTGATGGGGTATGAGTAGTTATAGGCCTCAGTGAGTCTGAGCAACCTTGACCTATCATTATCCCAAATTTGAATCCTAAGGGTTTTCTTGCCTGTGTTATTTTCCCTATGGATATTTGATTCTTATTGAACCAGCATGTTTAGGATGTCTAGGTAGAATTTGTAGCGCATAGTACTAATATCCATGGCATATACGTGTTTTTGTGTAAAAAATGATACCTTCCAAAATTTGTTAGTTAGTCTTGATAGAAACCATGCATGTTTGATTGTATTGACAATGCTTGTTTTGATAAGTGAGGATAAACTTGAGATGAAAAGCATGATCTAAGAGTCGGTGTTGATAGTGTAATCAATTCTATGTGAGTGTGAGGTTACTTTGCTAAATTCATCTATTATGCTACATTTAAGAACTTACACTGTTACTCTGGCTTAATTATAGGTTGGTTAGTTAGGAAAGGATCTTAGGTCGTTGTTCATCATAGTTCACTTAGTCTAAATGACTAACCAAATGTGTGCAATATCCCTTGATCATAATGTTTGAGCCCTAGGTGAACCTTTTATTTGTATCAAACCGAAGTTACCTAGCCTTATTAGGTGTAAAATCTTAAATTGGCCCTGATCCTTCCTGGATCATCGTGCACCTTGACTGAGGCAAAAAGCCTATATGGCAACCCTCATGGGAGGATACCACTTCTGTATGATCTGGGCTCACCTAATACTTGCTAAAATATTAAGAGTTTAATACGTAGCATACTAATCATAATTTAATAATGAATCCAAAATAGTTAGAGGTACCAGATTTTGTCCTAGAAGCAGTTCAGTTGATTTCGGGTTCCAGTTTATAGCTTGAGCAACTTCCAAAATAATTTAACGAATATCTTATGAGATTATTATATATTGCTCATACTATTGTAGTATATGTTGAAAATTATTACAAATGATAAAATGCAAAGAAATAAGATTTACCAATTTCTGTTTTATACAATCACCTCGAAATAGTTGGTATTTTAATATAGAAACAAGCTCGCCGGCTCCAATTCAACTAAAAAAGCCAAAACTTTAATTTACAAACCATGTTTTCATGATTTACACTAGCCTTTCAAATTTATACATACATATGCAATAGGAGAATCATGTACATGTCCAAAAACTACTACAATATATATGTCTAGATGCAAATGTGATCTTCTACACAACTCCCAAAATTTATCTTCAATGGTCATCCTCAAGCATCATCTCGGGTATCCCCTATGATAGAAACAACTATCGCTAAGCTTGAAGCTTAGTGGTGTAAAAGCTAAAAGCCAAAAACTTTAGATTCCTTAGTTTACCTTTCTTTAGCCAAGGCAACACAAATACAATATAATTAGTAGACCAAGTGAACAAATAAATCAACAGTATCAAGTATGATATTTAAAGGTCTAAGTGTTAAGAGTTCGTGGAAGTATACTTATAAGCAATAGTCAAACAATAGGTTTGCCAAATATGCTTGTCATGCCTTCACACCAAACATAATCAAGTATCAAGAACGGTTGAGTCCTTATATCAAGAAGGACTAAAACTCAATAATCAAGAGAACCAAGAACCATATTAAGCCAGTTCGTGCATAAAATGGACTGTTTCCATACTTATAATTAGGATAAACCAAAATTCCACGATCAAGATAGAAATTGATCTGAACATGAGGCATGCCAATAGTGACAAAGTCATCGCCACAAGAAGGACAAAGTCCACAAGAATGTTAAGTGATCGGGCAATCCATACAAATGGATGAATTAGTGTCTTGCAAGTCTCAAAAGATATCAACACAGCATGATAAAATAATAAGAACATAGATGAGATAGGAAGATAACATTGAGATGTACCATCAGGTAACAAGATCAGAAGAACAAGTTTTAACATGAACCTGAACCTTTTAGCACACAACCACCCTACTGAGTTCAAGTTGTGCATCAATACGACATCAATTTCTTGAATCAATTTCCTTAAGATTGTACAAGAGTATGAGCACCTTAATACTCATTTAGATTATCATTTAACATTTAGCATTTCAACAGGTAAAAACTAACAAGATAGATACTAAAAGTGAGCTTTATTTCTGCAAATCACACTCTTCTCAGCAGCTTTAACCTTGCAACGTAACTAAATATTGATTTGGTAAATGGAAAAGCTAGGCCTTTCAGTCTGCATGAAAACTATAGGTGTATGAACATAGCTTGTAAAAAACCAAGAATCACTTCAAAATACTCTTTGCACAAGAATTTATAATCAAAACACTAATTGCACACCCCCAAGGATTCCTATGTCAAAACTATGGACAGAACTTGTCTAAACTTGTGTCCATTGTTTTGAATCAATAACAACCAAATTAGATTCCAACATAAGCATAAGAGTTGTAGCTACATGTCTTGGGGTTGCAAAAAATATAAAAACCGTCATAAAATATAGCTCACACATCAGAATATGATTAACATACTAATAACAGTACATAAAAGGCTTTTCCGACAGAAAACTTGCCTGAATTCAGATTCAGAATTTCACATTAATATAAAAGTTGTAAGTATGTGAATTATCTTTCCAAAACGTATTAATAGACTAAAAACACAACTATATACAATGAGATATTCCACAATTACTACATACTATGTAATTTAAAGACAGAGTTCAACCACTTACCAAAGGCTAGGGGATTTCTTAACTTTGCTCCTATTGATTTGTTTCATGTGTTTTTGTCAAATTTAAGGCCACAAGAGAATTTATATGTTAAAAGCAAGTTAAAAGAAAACTGTTCAATAGGTGGCTGCCCAAATTGCCTTTTTCTCATTTCTTATTTGCTTCCTTACACATTAATATTTATTATTAATGCTTTTTTAACATATATAATTGCATAAAAGTAAATAACTTTTACTAAACCAAACCCCTCCCTCATTCCTTTTGATAATTCAAGAAAATCGATTTATCTAACGACACAAATTCAAGTCAAAGAGTTGTGAAGTAGGGGTTGATTTTATCTCGAGGGAATAACTTTTTGAAAGTGAATACATTATTTAATAATAAGGGCATTACAACTCTTTCCCTCTTAAGAAATTTCATCTCAAAATTTACCTTATGCTAGTCTCGAAATAAGTGTAGATATCGGGTCCTCGTATCTTCTTCCCTCTCCCATGTGGCTTCTGCTCCTGAATTTTTCCTCAAAAGTACCTTTACTAATTGAATTTCCTTGTTTTTTTAAGTTCTTTTATTCCCCGAGCTTGAATATGGATAGGTTCCTCATCATACATCAAGTCTTGATTAACCTCAATAGATTCAACTGGTAGGACATGAGAGGGGTCAGAATGATATCTTCTGAGCGTTAACACGTGGAAGACACTGTGGATCTTGTACAACATAGGTGGTAATGCTAATTTATATACAACTGGTCACACTCTTTCAAGTACCTCATAGGGTCCGATAAATCAGGGACTAAGCTTTCCTTTTCAGCCAAATCTCATAATCTTCTTCGATGGAGATACTTTTAAGAATACCTTATCACCAACTTGATACTTGATATCAAGATTTCTAAGATTAGTGTACGATTTTCGCCTATCCGAAGCAATCTTCAAATGATTGATCACCTTTACCTTATCATCTGTTTGCTGCACAATTTCAGGAACAGTAAGTTTTCTTTCACCATCTTCACTCCAACAAAGAGGATTCCGACATTTTCTTCCCTATGAGGCTTCATAAGGAGGCATTCCAATACTCAAATGATAGCTATTATTGTAAGCAAATTCTACTAAAGACAAATGTTTGTCCCAACTACCCTCAATCTCCATGATGCACGCTCGAAGCATATCCTCCAGAATTTGTATCACTCTTTCTGACTGTTGTTTGTTTGAGGATGAGAGGTGCTAAAGTTTAACTTGTTACCCAAGGCCTCTTTCAAGATAGACCAAAATCTAGATGAAAACCTTGGGTCTCTGTCAGAGACAATAGAGATAGGGATTTCGTGCAGCCTTAAAATCTCATTAATGTATAGTTTTGCTAACCTATCAAGTGAATAATCATCCCCATTGCTGAGAAATGAGCCCTCTTCATTAATCTATCCACTATCACCCATATTCTATCATGGTTCTTTTGAGTGCAAGGATGTCCAAAAACAAAGTCCATCGTAATTCTCTCCCATTTCCATTCTGGCATCGACAAGGGTTGGAGTAGCCTAATTGGAACTTGATGCTCTGCTTCTACTTGTTGACAAACCAAACATTTTGAAATGTACTCCGCAATGTCTTTCTTCATACCATTCCACCAATAGTGTTCTTTAAGGGTCCAACACATTTTCTTACCTCCAGGGTGCATGGCATATGACGAAATGTGTGCTTCCTTCAGATTTCTCCTTTCAATCTTTCATCATTAAGGGCACACAACCTATTTTGATTAGATAAGACACCCTCCTTTATTAATGAAAAATCATGTTTTCTCCATCTTGAAACTTTATTGTCAACTTCATGAGTTTCTCATCTAACCTTTGTGCTTCTCTAACTTATTCAAGCAATACAGGTTTAACTTGCAGTTGGGAAATAATAGGGCCTGATGAATGAAGTGTAATACGGACATTCATGCCTCTTAACTCAAGAAGCAGAGGCAATGGACTCAAGGATAGTCTTGCAAAGGACTTACGACTTAAGGCATCTGCAACCATATTAGCTTTCCCTAGATTGGTTAATGAGATCAAGCCACCTACATTTTCTTAGGTTCAGCTCCTTTTGTGTACCCAAGTATTTTAAGCTTTTGTGATCAATGAATATGTAACATTTTTCTCCATATTGATAATGTTTCCATATCTTTAAGGCAAATACTATAGTAGCAAGGTCCAAATCATGAGTAGGATAATTCAATTCACGTGATTTAAATTTTTGAGAGGCATATGAAATAACTTTCCCTTCCTACATCAAAACACACTCTAGACCACGACGAGATGTATCACTATATATCACATACTCCTTCCCTTCCATTGGTAGATTATGTATATAAGCTTGCATCAACAAGGATTTAAGAGTTTCAAAGCTCTTTTGGCATTTTTCACTTCAAATAATCTTTTCCTCTTTCTTCAAGAGATTGATTAAAGGGACTGCTATAATGGAGAAGACTTTCAGGAACATCCTATAGTATATCGCCCCAAGCCTAGGAAGCTTCTTAATTTGATTGGACTTTTGGGAGGTTTCCATTCAACAATTTCTTGGATTTTACTAGGATCCACCTTCACACCTTCGGTTGGCATGACATGCCCCAAAAAGGCCACTTCATTTAGCCAAAATTCACACTTGGAATGTTTTGCATAAAGCTCTTTCTTTTTCAAAATTTGCAAAATAATTCAAAGGTACTTATCATGATCTTCACCACCCTTGGTATACACTAAAATATCATGTATAAAAACTACCACGAATTGATCTAGACGTGGCTTGAATATTTGATTCATTAGATCCATGAATATTGTGAGAGCATTAGTCAATTCGAATAGCATTACCAAAATTCATAATGACCATAGTGAGTTCTAAAAGTAGTTTTTGGAATATCTTTCTCTCTAACACGTAGTTCATGATAACCAGACCTTAAATCGATCTTTGAGAATAAATTATTACTCCTCAACTGATCAAATAAATCATCAATCCTTGGCAGTGGATATCTCTCCCACATTGTACTCATTGAATCACCAGGTAATTGCTCAAAATTGTTATTTAATCTTTTAATTTGAGTTTCTTTGACCTCGGGAAGTACCTTTCCAAAAAGGCCTTTTGTAAATTTATCCAACTGGTGATTAAGCTTTGTTGGAGTTCTGATAGCCACACTGTTGCATTACCAGTAAGAGATAGAGGGAACATACATAACCTAACAACATCCATGGAAAGATTTTGTGTCCCCATCAAGCTTTTGTAAACAAAAGCTACATTATGCAGATAGCTATGAGGATCCTTGGAATGTAGACCCGCAAACAAACCATGATTTTGAAGCATTTAGAGCAATACACTTGAAATCTAGAACTTAGTGTCGGCCGGTAATGGTGGCAATACTATAGCTCCCGTTGCGCCCATGGCCATGGGACCCAACTATATTGATTCCATCCATAAGCATTCTCTTTGAAGTCCCTAGGTTGTGGCCTATTCTCCAATGGTTGTGGATTATTATCCCTATCCTCAACATTATCATTCCACTTCATAGCTTTATTAACCGCAATATTAGCATTCGCTTGAGTCATTCTCCTTGTAACATGTTGGATCTCAAAATCAAATGGTGCTAAGGAAATACCTTGACTCCTTCTATGGGGCATACAACACCTAGTATACCCTGAAAAGAAACTAAACCAACAAAAATGTCACGACCCAAGTCGAGGACCTAGATGTGACTGGATAATGGGGAACCCAAAGGAACCCTAAACAAGCCTCATAGCATATTATTACACACCCTTGGTCGCGGAATAAACTAGAATGAAAATAAGATATAAATGTAAACAAGGGGAATAGGGACTAAGGGTAATTTCCATATCATGAACATTAAGAGTCAATAGAGTCAAAGCTCATGGCATAGGTACATAACAAGTCCAACAACACCTCTATTACATAGATAAGAGTGGGTGCCAAGACAAATCAACCGGCCTCACCCTCATAGTCAATACATAAGTCAAAGAGAAAGTCTTAATATACAGAAGGAGAGTCATAAGTAATGTCCCCGGAATAGAGGACTCAACAACAAGCTTGAAAGAAGTCGTACAAGCCAAGTGGAGAAGGAGGATGATCAAGCGGTGCGCCGGTTCCTACATGGTGACATCATGTAGGCATAGAGTATGTGTTAGTACATTCTAATGTATGAAGTATGTAGGATGCAATGCAACAAGAGGTAGATATCATAGGCAAAATGCATAATCATAAGCAATGAATACCATATTAGCAATATGACATGTATGAATGATGCTTGTAGTAAAACCATGCTTATATAGATCATAATATGAGTGTAAGGAGTGACCATTTTATTGCAAGCCAAGGCCTACCACCCCCTTCGATAGGCGAATGAGGTACTAACCCCTTCATGAGGTTGATGGAGTACAAACCCCCCACCGAGGTGGACGGAGTACTAACCCCCCATCGAGGTTAACAGAGTACAAACCCCCCATCAAGGTTGATGGGTACCAACCCCCAAAAAGGTTACTCAGGCCTACCACCCCCTGAGCTAGGCGACTAAGGTACCAACCCCTCGATAGATTACCCTGGCCTAAAACCCCCGAGGTAGGCTTAGTCATCCCCAACACTATATAGAGATATATCATATAGATGTATACACTTTTCATCATCATCTACATACATTCATTTTCATCATCATTCCATCATCATTCTATCATCATTTCATCATCATATAGTCATTCATCTCATAATACATACATTGGACCTTCAATTCCTCAAGAATCCATAACCGGACATTTATCAAACATTTAGAGGGTGTGTAATGCTAGTGTAGAACCATGCAATTCAAGAGTGAGTTCATGCTAGAAAAATCAGTTAAAGCCATCAATAGATAAATGGTAACAGCGTCAAACAATATACATCAATACCCTCATTAATTCTCACAATAGACCCTTGCTTCATAGCTCCAAGCATAGTAAAACAGTCACAATTTCATAAACCCAACATAGTATGCAGTGATTTTCATAATAGATAAGACCATGAATAAATCAACTTTATATCATGCAATATTGAGTAAAAAGAGCTTGGATATCATGGGTGAAAGGAACCCATGAAGGAAACCCACATACCTTAGCTTTGGAGATGAACTTGATGAAGATTGGAGATGGAGACTTGCAGCTTGAAGAAAAACCTTGAGATTCGGAGAGGATTTTGAGTCTTGAGTTTAGGAGTGAAAATTTTGGTAAAGTGTTTGAGTGAGTATTGGGGAATTTTAGGATGATACGAGGTTGAAAAATTGTTAAGTATAGGCATTTTCACGTTTGGGAAGACTTAGGGCCAAGACTTAAAAGTCTTGGCCCAAGTTAAAAAAATAGGCCATTTTTCTACCCAAGACGCGGATTTATCACTGGAAATTGCATTCTTGAAATTTCATAATTGCTAATCTTTCACTCTTAAATTGGGGTTAGACCTTACCCCCCTAAATTTTGACCCCCTGAACAAGAATATAAAGTAAATTTTCGATATTGCGCATGAATTTTTAGATATATTGACATTACAATTCCAGGCACTTCCGAAGCACATTTTCGGGCACTTTTTGGGGTCGTTTCAATATCTCCCCTTTGAGAACATTCATCCCCGAATGTCAAAGAAAGGTATATGAGAGACATAGACATGACACTTTCATCCCAAATTAAAATACAACAATGCACTTAAACATCATTTCAAAAATTTCATCATAAATGAAAAATCAACATGAACTTGTCAATTTAAACCTGAACATATGCAATGACATGGGGCTGAACTTAAGACCTGAGATCATATAATGTGCCTATTTAAATACCTTAGGCTTGAATGGAGTGGAAAAGGCAAGGATATCATTTTAGGATGTCCGTTTGGCCTCCCAAGTAGCACTCTCAACTGGTTGATTCCTCCAAAGGACCTTAATGGAAGCTACCTCTTTGTTTCTCAACCTCTTCACTTGCCTATCAGATATCTAAACCTGAACCTCATCATATGTCAAATTATCCTCAACAACACCGACAATATCAAGAGGTACAATGGAATTTAGATCACCCACACATTTCCTCAACATGGACACATGGAACACCGAATACACCAATTCCATCTCACTAGGAAACCTCAACTCATAGGCTACCTTGCCAACCCTCCTCATGACCTCATAAAGACCAACATATCTAGGGCTCAACTTGCCCTTCTTACCTATACGGACCACACCCTTCATGGGTGAAACCTTTAGGTAGACCCAATCACCAACTTTGAATTCGAGGTCTCTTCTTCTCACATTGGCATGAGATTTTTGGCGTCTTTGGGCCATCTTCAATCTTTCTCTAATCATCTTAACCTTCTCAAGAGCCTGCACAACCAGATCTGGTCCCTACAAAGCTACCTCATCAACCTCAAACCAACCAACCGGTGATCTACAACGTCTCCTATAGAGAGCCTCAAAAGGAGTCATACCGATGCTAGAATGATAGCTATTGTTGTAGGCTAACTCAACTAATGGAAGATGGTTATCCTAACTATCTTTAAGATCCAACACACATGCCCTAAGCATATCCTTAAGGGTTTGGATGGTTCTCTCAACTTGACCATCCATTTGAGGGTGGAAGGCATTGGAAAGCTTAACTCTAGTACCAAGACCCCTTTGGAAAAATCTCCAAAAATTTAAAATAAATTATGTCCCACGGTACGATATGATGGACAAAGGAACCCATGCAACCTTACCAAGTCACAATTATACAACCTTGTATAATCTTTAGCCCTATATGTGGTCTTAACCAGTAGAAAGTGAGTCAATTTTGTCATCCTATCAACCACAACCCAAATGGAATCAAAACTCTTTCTAGTCATGGGCAACCCAACCACAAAATCCATATTTATCTCTTCCATTTTCCAAATAGGAACCTCAATGTCATGGGTTAGGCCACCGACTTTTGATGCTCGACTTTGACTTGTTGACAAGTATGACAACCGGAAACAAATTTGGCAATGTCCCTCTTCATGCCTCCCCACCAATAACATCCCTCAAATCTCCATACATTTTGGTAGAACTGGGGTGGATAGCATAAGAAGAGTTATGGGCCTCATCAAGGATCTTTTCTATCAAACCATCAACACATGGTACACACAACCTACCTTGGTACTTAAGGGCACCATCTCCCCCTTTGGAGAAAACCTCCACCTTGCCCTTTTTCACTAACAGCCTTCAATTCTAACAAGGAGAGATCAATATCTTGTTTTGCCATCACCTCATCAATCAAAGATGACTTAGAGCCATCAACAACAACCACACCACTATTACTATCCTCTTCCAACCTAACTCCAAACCTACCTAACCGATGCACCTCCCTAGCCATCTTTTTCTCACTACCATCAACATGAGCTAAGCTCCCCAACGACACCCTACTCAAGGCAGCCACCACCATATTTGCCTTACCCGGATGATAATGCACACTCATATCATAGTCCTTAAGAAGCTCTAACAATCTTCTTTGTCTCAAATTGAGATCCTTTTGAGTGAAAACATATTGAAGGCTCTTATGATCGGTGAACACATCAACATGCACCCTATACAAGTAATGACGCCAAATCATTAATGCAAACATAACGGCGGCTAATTCAAGATCATGGGTGCAGTAGTTCTTTTCATGCGCATTGAGTTGTCTAGAAGCATAGGCTATCACCGTACAATTTTGCATCAACAAAAAACCCAAACCAACCTGGGAAGCATCAAAATACACAACAAATCCCTCAAGCTCATTCGGTAGTGACAATATAGGAGTGACACAAGCTTATCTTTCAAGGATTGGAAGCTCCTCTCACATTCATCGGTCCACAAGAACTTAACCTTCTTTTGAGTCAATGTTGTCATAGGGGAAGCAGTAGAAGAGAACCCACTCACGAACCTCTGATAGTAGCCCGCTAGGCCCAAGACACTCCTAATATCCAATGGGGTCAATGATCCAGGTAAATTTCTAATCACATCAATTTTCTTTGGATCCATCTTAATACCATACCTCGACACCACATGTCCTAGGAAGGCAACCTCCCTCAACCAAAATTCATACTTTTCATATTTAGCATACAATTGCTCCTACCTCAATATTTGCAACAAAACCCTCAAATAAGCCCTATTATCTTCCTCACCACGAGAATAGATCAAAACGTCATCAATGAAGACCACAACAAAGGAATCAAGGTAGGGTTTAAAGACCCTATTCATTAGGTCCATGAAGATGATTGATGCATTAGTCAACCCAAAGGATATCACAACAAACTCATAATGCACATATTTAGCCAAGAAGGCCGTCTTGGGAATATCACACTCCCTCACTTTCACTGGATGATACCCAGACCGGAGATCAATCTTAGAGAAATGGCTATCCCCTTGCAATTGGTCAAACAAGTCATCAATCCCTGGAAGAGGATACCTATTCTTGATGGTGACCCTATTGACTTGTCGATAGTCAATACACATCCTAAGGGACCCATCCTTCTTTTTCACAAACAACATCGGAGCACCCCAAAGTGATTGGCTAGGTCTAATAAATCCCTTATCCAATAAGTCCCTTAATTGTTCCTTCAACTCCTTCAACTCCGAGGGGCCATATGGTAAGGGGTAATAGAGATGGGTTGAGTATCGGGGAGGAGGTCTATGCCAAAGTCTATTTCCCTTTCGGGAGGAACACAGGGAAGGTCATTTGGGAAAACATTAAGAAACTCAGTTATAACTGGAACTGACTCTATGGGAAGGAATTTAGACTCCACATCCCTTACCCTCACAAGATGGTAAAGACACCCCTTAGAGATCAACTTACGGACTTTAATGCAAGAGGTGAATCTAACCTTGACCACCACTTCTTGACTTCCCACTCAAAGACGGGCTCATTTGAAAATTGGAACTTGACCCTACGAGTTCTACAATCAATAGAATCATAGCAGGCATGCAACCAATCTATCCCAAGAAAGATATCAAAATCCACTATGTCTAACTTAACAAGATCACAAGGTAAAATTTTAAGTAAAATGCAAATATGACATCTATAAACTTTCCTAGTAACAGTAGATGCAATGATAGGAGTAGACACCTCATATGACTCATGCAACAACTTGGGGTCAACATGGAATTTTTGGGCAACAAAAGGGGTAACAAAAGAAAGGGTGGAACCCGGATCAATTGATGCATACATCAAAGTCAAAGATTTTTAACATACCAGTAACAACATCGGGGACTTCATCAACCCTTTGGCTCCCATGAAAAGCGTAGACCCGGTTGTGCCTTGGGGCACCATCTTGTCGGCCACCTCTCCCCAATGGGACCGCATTAGCCCTTATGGATGAACCTCCTTACTCTTATTGCGATTTCGAGGGCAATCTATAGCCTTATGCCCCAAACCCTACAACCATAACAAGCATAGGTATTCTTCAAACATGGGCCACCATAACCCTTACCACACTTCGGACACACTTCAATAGGAGCCACACCCCTAACACCTTGGGCTCTCGGAATATCATTTGCGACTATCTTATCAAACGCAAGAGTATGCCTTTGGCCTTGATAGAACTGGCCACTCCTTTGGAAATTACCCTCAAAATGGGCCCTCTTGGCATCATGCCCCCTTCTCTTCCTCAATTTCTCCTCTTTCATTTGCTGGGCGTAGGTCATCAACCATGTCAAGTCCATGACACTAATTAATATGGCGGACCGGCATTCTTCACTAACCAAGTTGGAAACACCCATCACAATTTTTTTCATCCTAGATCTTAAGTCAGAAGAAGCCACCAAATGTGGAGCATATTTCGAAAGTTGGGTAAACTTGAGGGAATACTCCCTCACACTCATGTAACCTTGTCTCAAATTCATAAATTCCACCATTTTAGCATCCCTAAGCTCAAATGGCAAGAACTGATTAAGGAAAGCCATTTTGAACTTCTCCTAAAGTACCACAAAGCGAACTCCTTCTCTTCCTTCCTTTGATTGCACCATATTTAAGCTACCCCTTTGAGTTGGTACGCCGCCAACTCCGCCATTTCATTCAGCCCAACACCTATGATAGACAAAATTTTGTAAACCTCATCAATGATCTCTTGGAGGTCCTCACTCACTTTTAACCCATGAAATTCTGGGGGGATTTATTCTCATGAAGTCTCTCACCCAAGAGGTCGGTGTAGGAGCATGAGGGGCTTGAGCCCCTTGGTTGGCTTGATTAGCCACAACTTGTGCAAGCAAGGTGAGAGCATCCCTAAGTTCTCCATTGGCCGGTTGCTCCTCGGGTGTGCAGGCTCGTCTTCCCCTCATATTGTGCATTATCTAGCATAGCAAAGAGTAATTGTTATGGGGGAAAAGATTACTCAAACTCTATAGCACGACTTAGAATATCAAGAAGGGAAACATTTCGTAAAGTGTTTCATAGCATCCTACTCATAGTTGTGATGCACAACACAACCATGAATCCACGTGGTGTCTTGGACTCCAAGGATCTAACAACCTAGTGCTCTGATACCACCTTTGTCACGACCCAAGACTAGGGCCTAGACATGACCAGATAATGGGGAACCCGAAGGAACCCCAAACAACCCTTATAGCCTAACATTACACACCCTTGGTCGCGAAAGCAATTAGAATAACAATAAGAGATAAATGTAAACAAAGGGAATAGGGACAAGGATAACTTCCATATCATGAACATCAAGAGTCAATAGAGTCAAAGCTCATAGCATAGGTACATAACAAGTCCAACAACACCTTACTACATAGATAAAAGTGGGGGTCAAGACAAAGCAACCGGGCCCACCCTCATAGTCAATACATAAGTCAAAGAGAAAGTCTTAATACATAGCAAGAGATCATAAGTAACGTCCTCGAAATGAAGGACTCACCGATAAGCTTGAAAGAAGTCATACTAGCAACGTAGAGTGTAAGGAGTGACCATTATAGTGCAAGCCAAGGCCTACCACCCCTTTGGATAGGCGCATGAGATATAAACCCTTCATGAGGTTGATGGAGTACAAACCTCCCACCAAGGTTGACAGAGTACAAACCCCCCATCAAGGTTGATAGGTACCAACCCCCACAAGGTTACCCGGGCCTACCACCCCCCGAACTAGGCTACCAAGGTACCAACCCCTCGATAGGTAACCCGGGCCTACAACCCTCCGACCTAGGCTTGGTCATCCCAATACTATATAGAGATAATATCATATATATATGCGAACTCTTTTCATCATCATATATATACATTCCTTTTCATCATCATTTTACCATCATTTCATCTTCATATAGTCATTCAACTCATAAGACGTACATTGGACCTTCAATTCCTCAAGAATCCATAATCAGATATTTTACCAAACACTTAGAGGGTGTGTAATGCTAGTGTAAAATCATGTAATTCAAGAGTGAAATCATGCTAGAAAAATTAATGCTAGTGTAAAACCATGCAATTCAAGAGTGAAATCATTCTAGAAAAATTAGTATAAATCCATCATAATCAAGACCCTTCATCAATTCTCATAATAGGCCCTTGCTTCATAGCTCCAAACATAGTAAAACAGTCACAATTTCATAAACCCAACATAGTGTGTAGTGATTTTCATAATAGATACAACCCATGAATAAATAAACTTTAAATCATGCAAGTTTGAGTAAAAAGAGCTTGCGTATCATGGGTGAAAGAAACCCATGAAATAAACTCACATACCTTAGATTTGGAGATGAACTTGATGAAGATTGGAGATGGAGCCGTGAAGCTTTAGAGGAAATCCTTAGATCCAAAGAAGGTTTTGAGACTTGCGTTTAGGAGTAAAATATTTGGCTAAGTGTTTGAATGAGTATTGGGGAATATTTAGAATGATATGAGGGTGAAAAATGGTTAAGTATAGGCATTTTCACGTTTGGAAACACTTAGGCCCAAGCTTAAAAGTCTTGGACCGAAGCCAAAAACTGACCAAATTTTACACTAGTGCGCGTCCTTGGCGCGTTGCGCAAGGGGCACAAAAAGCTCTCTGGAAATCATTTTTTGGAAAATCAAAATTGCGAATCGTTTTCTCTTAAATCGGGGTTAGGCCCATTTCCCACTCAAAATGACCCCCTGAACAAGAATATGAAGTTGGATTTTCGATATCAAGCATGGATTTTGAAATATATGGAAATTATGATTTTCGGCACTTTCGAGGCATATTTTTGGGCACTTTTTGGGGTCGTTACAATGTTATAGGGAAGACTTTTTGGGGTCGTTACAATGTTATAGGGAAGAGGACAAACATGAATCACATAGCAAATAGTCTAAGGGGCGGGTAAGTATGACGCACGCTACAGGGGAATTTACGGACTTGGGACTCCCAACATGTCAACATAGCAAACATTCACCACAAAGGGATAAGGGAATACTCGAACAATTCATAAATATAATAAGAGTCAAGCTCATAAGATACAACCCATGTAACCAACAACTCCTCTAACTACAAATGGAGTGGGGGCCAAGATATCTCCCGAGCTCACCCTCAAAGATAGTATCCAAAAATAGAATAGTCTAAATAAAAGCATGAAAGTAAACGGATGTTGTCCCTGAATGTGGAGGACTCAACAATAGTGAATCTTCACTGAACCAATTAACCACGTGAAGTGGAAGGACGGAAAGAAACTCTAATTCCTACATAGTTAGATCATGCAGGCAAAAAGTATGCATTAGTACTTGAAACGTACTAAGTATGCGGGGTGCAATGCATCAAGGAACATAAGTCATAATAATCAAGATGCATAATCAAACTCAATAGACATAAGATCAATATGACATGTATGATCAATGCTTAAGTTAAACCAATCATGAATATAATTAAACTTCCATATATATCATACATATGTTGGAGGAGACTCTAACCATCATATAAGAGCAAGCGAGCTACTACTTGGAATCCTGATGTTCACTCCACACAGAATAAAGGAGTGGTCGACTTGCCAAGGTAACCTGAGCTTACCCCACATAGTGGGTAACTTGACTAGATGGATCCACTAGTAAAAGCCCATTTAAGGAAATAATATAAAACTATGGTGGCACATAGTTAAGAGGCCAAGACTTTATATAAGGACCCCTTGGATCGAGCCCCCACCTTAAGCCTCATTTCGGTGCTAAGTCTAGTCCCACAGAATACATAAATTAATCATAAGTTTAATCATAACTTGCATAATTTATAAGGACATGATAACATGGCATGAGTAGCTCATTCAAATAATTGCCCCTACACATGGCGTATACCTTGTATTACAGGGTAACAACAATGCATAGATTTGCCCTTCTAGTAGGCATCACATTACACATGAGGGGTAGAATTATAATATGCTTGCCCCTTCTAGTGAGAGTTGGTACATAAGGGTAAAATAGTGAGAGTTGGTACACAAGGTATCATGGTTGCCTATACATATAGATATTATTTACTCACAAGAGGGTAAAAATATAGAATAAGGGCTCAACATTTTATTTACAAATCATAGGAACTTTTCATGAGTTTAATACATGCTTGGGAGCCCATAATTTATCATAACATGCTTGTCTTGTAAAGTCATGCAATAATCTTTTATCAACATAAAAATCCTTATCAAGTAAATTTAGTCAAACATGGTGAGTATATGCACATGTAGTTAAAATCTTGCATTTCAAGAGTATAAGACAGGAGAGGAGTAAAACCAACATATTTTGAAGTCATTCAAATCAACACACCAATATTGTAGTAAAGCACTTATCATCTAGAAATCATATTTCAAGACACATATTGAAAAATAGTTAGTTTGAAACCTTCTTAATCAACCCATTACAATAATGTACATCATCTTCCAAAATATGGACATGGAAACATAAAACTCGTCTTATCAAGTAAAACCTAGTTAAGACTTCCTCAATACTCATATAAATTCATAAATTTCACATGATATTTTACTTCATGATAATGTACACAAATAAACCATCATAGAATGCATAATAGTAATGTCATATGCAAGAGTTCATAAAACACCATAAAGATTCATAAACTTCATGTAGTAGGAGAAGAAGAATGGTTGGACTTGTCAGAAGGAAGGTCCCCACAATCAAACCCACATACCTTGGTGTGATTTTGGTGAAGGAATTCTGATTTGTAAATGAAAAACCCAAAACCCTAGCTTTCCCTCACACTTGAATGCCTTGAGAGAGCTTTGAGACTTGGGAGTATTCTTGGAATGAGGAGGAATAGGGTGGATTAGGGTTGTATATGCTAATAAAGGGCATAATAGGGCCAAAACAACGTTACATTGGGCTTAGGGTATGAGGAACGACCTAAAATACCTTTTCTAAAACTGACCTGACAGAATCCATGAAAGCCCATTTATGGGTCGTAATTTATTCCACGACCCATATAGTGGGTCGTAGAAACTGACAGCTAGACAGTGCTTCACTTAAATGGGCATAACATTTAGTTCGAACTCCAAATGGAGTGAAACCAATTGCGTTGGAAAGATAATTCGAAGAGCTTTCATTTGGTGGGTGATTCAGCTTCTAATTCATTGTATGCTAAGAAATATGATGATTTGAAGTTGAACATATACAAACTCATACTAGAACTTAGGCGATTGGAATCATTTGCGCTTGACTTGGTGAGAGAGGGACTTGGAATTGCATGAGGAGTCTTGGAGGGGCTATATAAGGCTATTAAGGGATTAACAAAGGTTGGAACTTCTCCTATAAAAATCACTGGACAAGACCATGAGACCCTGTTTACGGGTCGTAGAGCATTTTATGAGCAGTAGACAACCTTTTGTAAACTAAGGATCCTGAAATTTGAGTTACTATCACTAGAAGAAAAAGGACTTTTAACGACCATTTCTTAACGAAGGAAAGTAAATCTGGTCGTTATAAATATACTTATAGTGACCAAATTTTTTTCGGTCATCATAAAAGTATTTATAGTGACCAAATTATTTTCCGGTTGTTATAAATATCCTTATAGCGACCAATATTTTTTTTAGTTATTATAAATATACTTATAGCGACCAAATTTTTTTTCGATTGTTATAAATACACTTGTAGTGACCAATTTTTTGATTATTAAAGACAAATTTTAATTTAATATTAATGAGGGTATGAGTTTGATCATTAAAAGTATAACATCCCGACATTAATTCATATTAGTTAGTGAAAAAATGTATTTGAATTAATATGAGTGCAAAAGTATTAGACCAAATCATGTTATAAGTATAACAAGTGGTGTTTTATCCATCATTTCATCATTCTGATAAGAATCTTCCATCTTTTATAATTTTGGTTATTTCATGATAACAAAATTTCAATAAAAAGAAAGCAAATATTCATGTATTATCTTGTAATAGCTCTATCCATCATCCTCATTATAGTCAATCATATAAAAATTTAAAATATTGTAAAAGTATTTAGTTACAATCTGTTGGCATAATCTTTTTGTAACTTAAATATTTTCTTGATATAGTTTCTATATGTGTTTTTATTTTGAGAGACATTTTATTTATCTTTACTTGACCTTTTTAAAGATGCAAGACGAAGTAGGTCAAAACAAAAAATTATTATGAAATAAAAAATTAAAATCGAAGTAATAATATTAAATAATAATTATGAGCTTATGAGATTAATGTAAGGTAGAAAAGTTATATAAATTATTCGTTTGAGTTAGAAAAGTATAAAGTGAAATTTTACAAATAGACAATTCAAAAAGTTTTTCATGACATATAATCAACTACTAAATTAATTAAGAAATTGTAATTTTTTTATTATTTAAAATTTAAGATGATATAATTGATTTGTATCTCATAATATGTTATTGATATTGAAATGTTTATATTAGGTGAATACTATTAGTATAAAAAGTGAAACTAAAAGAAGTTGGAGGTTTTATCCATGAATCAATGTCCAAAAAGTCAATAACCTAAAGTACAAAACACAAAACAAATAACTTTATGTCTAGAACTAGAAAGCTCAACTTTCTTTTTATTTGATTGTGAGAATAGAAGCAAAGTTTATATTTCATTGTAGTTAATCTTTGATTTTGTGAAAAAGAAAAAAGAAGATAATAGTTATTAGGAGTGTTATTAATAACCTTACATGAAGTTTTTATACTTGTCTTTTGATAGATCATGCAGTTTGAAGAACTCATCCTCAGAGAAAGTGCAAAAAAATATAAGCAATGAAAATTTTTGAAGCATAGAAAGAATGCATTTCATATTTAAGAAAATTAAATATATTCTAGTTTTTCTTTTCTTCAAAGTTAAAAATAACATATCATATAATTAATTTGTATATCTATATATTTGTAATGTTACGTGATATCATTATTTATAGTTGCTATGAAATTTAATATGAACATAATCAATTTGTTTGTTTTCATATTATTTGTATGCGTGTGTGTATATGCACTTTTGCTGATCTAATTTGTGGTCATAATTAAAGTTTTAATAACTAGAACTGAAGGGAGTCTTGGAGTAATTGGTAAAGTTATTGTCATGTGACATTTTCAAACCTTGGTAACATCATCTGGCAGAAATTCAAGGTAAGGCTATGTACAACAAATCCTTGTGGTCGGGCCCTTCCTCGGAAGTGCACCTGGCTTGCCCCTTTTTTTTAAATAACTAGAATATCAATTAGCGAAGAAAAATTTGGTTGCTAAAAAGAGTTATAACGACCAGATTTTTATCGTCGTTAAAACTTTTTTAACGATCAGATTTAATCCAGTCGCTACACTTTTAACGATGGAGCTTTTAATAACCAGTGACGACTAGATTTTTACCGATCCTTATTGACTAATAACGACTGGATTTATACTTTTAGCGATAAAATTTTCCCTCGTTAAAGACCTATTTTCTTGTAGTGTGGAATTTATCATAGAACCGCTCTATGACTGGATCTATGACTTGTAAGTACTTTATGAGTCGTACGAGGAATCGTAAATCAAACTTCAGAAAGGTCCAAATTTCATCAACTCTGACCAGGTTCCATGACACTATATACGAGCCATAGTCTGTTTTACGACTTGTAAGCACTAACAGTTTCTCCAAAGAAAATTTTTAAAGCTATTTTCTTGCATCTATCATACCCTTCATGAGTGGAGCCTTACATGTATGATTGTGTATTCCGTGAGATATGATTTAGCACCAAGAGGACCTTGGTAGATTTCATGGTAACAATTACGTTCCACCATAGGATGATATTGATGTTTATATGCCTATAAGATGTGCTAATGGATCCATATAACTTTTTAATGTGACATTTACCGTACTAGGATAGAGCCTATAGGGTGAGGGTCGGGTATACCTTAGCAAAGTAGACTCTTCTTTTGCTAGATATAGAGGGAGCATTGGAATTCCATGCAATAGTCTGCATGGTCTTAATGTCGATTATGGTCTTATTCTTACATATGTATGTCAACAAGGCTGTGACATGTTTTTAATGCTTCCACATATGATTTTAAATATGTAGTGATTCATGCATATCATGTATTTATTCTATTGCTATGTCATATATTGCTATTACGTACGATGTTTATTAATGCATTGCAAGCTGACATACTTAGTGCATTCCAACGTACTAAGGCATACTCTTGCCTACATGATGTCACCATGTAGGGGACATGATGATTCTATTCCTTACTTTTGTGGCTAGCTATTGATACTTACTATTCAAGATTTGTGAGTTCCCATGCTTTCAGGACAAGCCCTTATGCTCTTACTTATGATGATGTGAAGATTGTTGTACTTTCTTATCTTGAAGGTGAGTTAGTAAAGCTATGTTCTAGTTCTTGCCAAGATCAAATATTTAGACACATGTATTGGGTTAAAGATGTTGTAATTTGCCTTAAATGGGAACTTTTGACTCTTACGATGCTATGTTCTGTTTGGGTACTCTTATGATTGCTTATTTACCTTATATATGCTTAAAATATGAACAAGAGGCTTAGATGGAGCACCTTCGGTTGTCACATTCACCGTGTCACGGCTACGCCCTAGGTTCATATCGTGACAATGATAATATCTTCTCTCGTTTCACACTTCATTTCACGTAATTACACATCTTAATCAATTCACATTTATCTCAGTCAAACAATTACGAAATACAAGGTTCAACACACTTAATAATATATTGGAAATACACTTGTCTTAGTCAGGAAACTAATGATCAATCCAAAGATGGAGCTTTCCCTTTTAGTTATACTTTAAAGCACCACAATCTATTTGGAAATGAATTAACAATCACAATTCAAAGCTAAAGACACCAAAATCATGCAATTCGAGAAGAAAGGGTAAAATGGTCCAAAATTTCAGTTCCAGAAAATGAGATGACAATCTAAAACTCTTATATAAAAATGTTCCTTAAGGTTTTAGGAGTTTAATGATGAAAATTGTTTCCAAAAAAAAAAAATCAAAATGAGCTCACACTCACTATTTTTGTTATGAAAATTCATGTTCATGAAATCCCCAAAGCCCTTAATTGAAATCCCAAATTTTAATGTTAAAGTCATAATTTAGTCAATCAAAATTGAAAATAACTTACTCAATTGCTTTTTCCATGCAAAATCCCTTCAAAATTGTCTAAATCGAACTAAAAAAATTTTAAAATGATGGAAAATGACAATCGCAACCCTATCCTCGCAATCGCTAAGCACAACAAGCCCCTTCATTGTAATCACAAACAGGGGTTCATGATCACCCAAAGCAATTTAATTGCACTTTGTGAATGCAAGCTCAAGGGTCGTGAATGCAAAGAAGAAAAGTTGCACTATATATCAACAATTGCACATAACACAAAAATTATGAAATGAACTCTCACAATTCATTCAAAACTCGATATACATTGACCATGTGTACAAACCTACTAATTTTGACATTCGAACGTGATGGAATCATTGAAACTTGAATCGAGGTCTCCTTGACCTAGAATTCGATAAGTCACAACTAAACTAATTTAAGGCACTTGAAATATTAAGACGTTACCGAGACATCTAAACCAATTATGGCGAAACTCATTCTAGAACTAAAATCACCTCCAAGAACAAATGGAAGCTTCGAAAATTCGATACGAACATTGAAACTCAACATGTTTACCAAAGTCAAACATAAGCAAAATTTCAATTCAATTTTCAACTTCGGACCTAAAAGCCACCTAACAACTTTAAAATCTGATTCTGACAACTCTCCTAGACAAATTTTCACTTGTTGAAACTGATGGAACAGACGAAATTTTGAGGCTTGAATCTCCAGATATTTTAAAAATTCAAAATTAAGCAATCTAGGCCTTCAAAACTCAATTCTTTAGCCAAGGCCCAACTTTTTGCAAGAATCTCAAAAATCAACTTTTATAACCAATCAAACATGACAGGGACAACTATTGAGATGGGTAAAATAATAATTTTATCAAAAATAATTTTCAAGGTCATTACATCATGTTTATTTTTTTAATTTTTTAATTAGTTCAATATGTTTGTATTATAATCGGGTTAGCTTGGGGTACTTTGAAATTCTAAGTACCATGTTATGATTAGGGGTTAGCTTCAGATTATGACCTGGCTTTTTACAATGATTTATCGAAAGAATTTAATTATATGTAAAAATGTAAATTAAAATGACCTGCTAGTCGACAAATTTAAATTTTACTTTTACAAATGGACCTCTTGAGGTCAATTTTTATCAAATATTTTCTGTATATAATTTTAATTAATAGTAATTTTTTTTATTTTTTCATAAATTGACTTCTCATGATCGGTATTTATTAAAGGTTTCTTATTTTAATTAGTAGAATCAACCTCAAAAGATCGATATATTAAAATTATTATTTTTTTAAAAATAATATATGTCGAAGAACAGTTAAATTTTTCCCTTCATTATAATTAAATCTTTAAAATGTCCATCATATCCTTTCGTTAACAATTTTTTTTAAACTTTTTAAAAATCATGATAGTTTTTTTTAATCTTCATGAAAAATTTTTTCATTAAAGCACAAGCATTATCATTTGGATAAAAAAAAAGTGAGAAATACTAATTAAGTATATAAGCTAATGATATTCTATAGTGAAGTAAATTAGTATAATGAGAAAATTAATTTTATTATTAGTAATCAAAACTCTGATATTTATTTATACAAGTGAAAATAGTCGAGAATAATAATATAAATATATTTTAATGCAGAAATTATGAAATAAATAATAAAATTAAGGCCAGATTTTTTAAAAATGTGTTTATTTTGATTTTAAATTGTTTCAAACTATTATTTGTATAATACTCCATTAACTTCAATCAAAATTTGTTTATTCATATTAACAGACGAGAATACCTCCACCATTTTACATTACTTGATCTTTATTCTAAAAATAGTATTTTAATTTACTTATCCTATTTATGAAATTAAAAGAAAGTTTTAATATATATTTTTTATTTCTACTCTTAGTATTAAATAACTGTATAAATTAGTAATAGTCAAATTTAAAGTTTCAAAGCATTATTAATAATGTTAGTTATAAATATATCTCCAACTAAATTTTTTTAGGGGTGTATAAAAAGGGACCAAATTATATGAAAGACATAGAGTAAGGAAGTGGAAAAAGACAAAAAAATATGCTCATGCACACACAATATATATATTGAAATAAAAGTTATAAAAATAATATCTTGTTAAGGGTGTCAAAATGAGCCCACAATATATGTAATCGGCCCAAAATTTTATGGCTTGCGCTCAAAATAATTTGAACTGGGTTCAATCTCAATCCATTCAAACCTTAACTCATTTTGAAAGAATCTTCAATTGACCACAATCTAATGTTCAATTTCAACCTATTCTAATACTCTTTACTAGCATTGATGTAATGTATGTTTTCTATCTATTTTATATTTTATATGATTTATCTATCTATTTGTAACTTTTTATTTTATTGTTTTGAGTTGACATTCAAATTGTGGTTATAAAAAGTAAATACTAATATGTTAAAATTATTGAGATTGAGCGGTTATGACCCACCCAAATTTCAGCCCATTTGAGCACAACTTAAATTTGTGCTGGCATAACCCAACCCAATTTCTATTTCAACCCATTTTAACATTCCTAATTTCAACTCAACCCGCTCGTTTGACACCCCTAAATTTTGTGATACATTCGTAATAATATTATTGTCACAGCCCAACCCCGGGCCATGACTCGTGCCGATTTGGCACTGAATCCAATACTACACTATAAAGCCCCACAATAGAGTCTAAGAATTCTACCGAAATTTCGGCAGAGTTTCCTCTGTTTTTA
>JAPFFP010030886.1:0-15664 GCA_026153255.1 Solanum medicagineum | reverse complement strand
GTCTTGAAAGCAATATGATTCGATATGGGTGATTGTGGATAGGATGACCAAATTGGCTCACTTCTTAGCAGTCAAGACATCTAACACTGTGCAGGAGTATGCCACGTTGTAAATCCTAGAGATTATGAGGTTGTATGAGGTTCCCTTGTCCATCATCTCAACAGAAGAGCACAACACACCTCCCAATTTTGGAGATCATTCCATAAAGGATTGTGGACGATGGTGAATTTGAGCACAGCCTTTCATCCACAGACAGATGGTCAAGCAGAGTGTACAATTTAGATATTAGAGGATATGTTGAGAGCCTGTGTTCTTGACATCAAGGGAAATTGGGATGATCACTTACCATTGATTGAATTTACATATAACAATAGTTACCATGCAAGCATTCAAATGGCTCCTTATGAAGCTTTGTATGGGAGGAGATGTAGATCACCAATTGGGTGGTTCAAGGTTGATGAAGCAGAGTTGATCAGACCTGATCTTATCCACCAATTGTTGGAGAAGTCTAAGGTCATTAAAGAAAGATCGAAAACTGCACAGAGTCACAAAAAATCCTACACCGATGTGAGAAGGAGAGATTTGGAGTTTAAGGTAAACGATTGGGTATACTTGAAAGTGTCACCTATGAAGGGTGTCATGAAATTTGGGAAGAAGGGTAAATTGAGTCCACAGTATATTGGACCTTATCAGATTGTGAAGAGGATTGGAAAGGTTGCTTATGAATTAGAGCTGGCTTACGAGTTCGACGGAATCCATCCAGCATTCCAAGTGTCGATGCTAAAGAAATGTTTGGGAGATCCTAACTTGGTGATCTCTGTGGAGAGAATTTGAGTGAAGGATAGCTTGACCTAAAAGGAAATTTCGGTCCAAATCCTTGATCGTCAGATTCGCAAGTTGAGAACCAAAGAGATAGCATCAGTTAAACTCCTGTGGAGAAATCAATTTGTTGAAAAAGCCACATGGAAAGCTGAGGAAGAGATAAAAGCAAAGTATCCGCACCTATTCATTCCAAGTGATGAGAATATTAAAGATAATCTCCTTACCCCTAACCAAATTGGTTGTCTTTTCTTGAGTTGATTGATGACTAAGATAGAGTCGAGAGATTGATTGATAGATGTGAATGTTGAGATAAGCTTGAGTCTATTTGTGCTTTGATATCCACCTTTACTCATCATTCGAGGATGAATGATCCCAAGGGAGAGATGATATAATTCCGATAAAATTACCAAAATACCCCTAGAATAGAGATGTGCGCGTAACACATCTTCCAATGCTCTATTTGAAAATTCATGACTGGATTTACGATCAGTATGAAAATTGAGTGGCAAAATGGTCTCGTTCGAATTTTGAAGCTATAGTACCAAAAAATAATTTTTTGATTCGAAACAACTCTAGTGTTTATACGCGATTGAGACACGTCGCGTACTTGTCGTGGATGCACACTTTTGCTTTCAAAATTTTTCGGCAGAGATTGAAAAATTTATTCAGAAAATTTTCTAGAAAAAAGCATGTAAGAGCGACGAGTTCGCATCATGGACCCGCTTCTCCGAGGTGAAAATTTTCTTTTAAATTTGTGAGGAGCATTCCGATTAATTCTCAACCCTTCCTAACTCAAAACATGATCAAGTTAGGTCATTTTGATGCATAAATAGGGTCTTAAACTCCATTCTAAGTCCTTTTCAACACTTGAAAGATTAGGGCTTGACAGAAGAGAAGAGAGAAGTTTGATTTGGGGGAAATTCAATGAGAATTCTTGAAGATTGATCATTAAAGCTTCACCCCAGGCATGTAAGTGACAAGATCCAAGCCTAGGGCCTAGACGTGACACGGCAAATGAGAACCCTAAGGGACCCAAACAAGCCTCTTAGCATATCAATCACATATCCTTAGTCACAGAAGCAAAGTAAATAACAATGAGAGATATAACAAAAAGGAAAACGGGACTAAGGGAAGTCTTTGATAATCATTAAAGCATTAAAGAGTTAAACTCAAGCATAAGTACATCATAATATCCAACAACACCTCTAACATGGAATGGACCAGTGGCCAAGACACTTTCCAAGCTCACCCTTATAGTAACAAATGTTCAACACAAAGAAGCCTCGAAAAACCAAGAGTAATAAAAGATAGTGTCCTCGGACTTAAGTAATAAAAGATAGTGTCCTCGGACTTAAGGACTCACCAAAGCTTGCTTCAAAGGATCGAACTAGCCATATGGAGGATGATCAAATGGTGCTCCGTTCCCTACATGGTAATATCATGTAGGCATAGAGTATGCGCTAATACGTTTGAATGTACTAAGTAGGTAGGATGCAATGTAATAAAACATAAGTCAATATAGTCAAAATGCATAATAATAAGCAATAGATAAGTGTAATCTCTATATGGCATGCATGACTAATGCTTGAAGTAAAACATGCTTGAAAATCATTCAACTTGCATAGAACATAAAACATGTGTGGGAAGATCCCTAACTGACATGAGTAATACCAAGCGAGCTAGAACTTGGAATCTTGATGTTCACCCCTCATCCTTAAAGAGGCGGTGTACTTGCCAAGGCAAACCATAGTTCACCTTACGGGAGCCCGTCCCATTTCAGAGAAGTAACCCCCCTTACAGGAGCCCGTCCCATTTTGGGGTGGATTTCATGATAAAAGTGCACTAAATGGATCAAATAGTATAGCAAGGGTAAAGCATAATCCTATGTTGGCACATAGTTTGTGTAAAGGAGTATGAACCCTTGAAGATAGTCCAAGCCGACATCCAATCCGTCGGTGTTAAGTCTAATCCCACGGAATACTTGAAATTAACATACTTTATTCATAACATGAATATATTGTTAGAAATGACTTGAGTAGCTCATAAACATGTTTGACCTCTAATGGTGAGCCTAATTTGAAACATGAGAGTAGATCATAATCATACATGAACTCTTACTTTAACATGAACAGCGTACAAGAGGTAAAAATCTTGAAATAGGGCTTAATTTGATAGTTGTAGCATCATAGATACTTTTCATAAATCCAATACATACTTGAAATCCCTTAATCATCATATAGTCACTTGACTTGTAAATAATGAAATAGATCATCAATAACTTAAGAATCCTTGACTTGACATTTTATCAAATATTTTGTGGATTCATGATACTAGTTCAAAATCATGCAATTCAAGAATGAAATAAAATGGGAAAACTTAATGCAAATCAACCCACCAACATGTAGTTAAAGCCTCATGTAGGGTACCTTGAAATCCATCATCAAATCTTATAATAGGTTATAGTTTCATAGCTCAAAACATGCATAGTCTCAATAAATATAATCAAATTATAGTATAAGCTTGAATTAGATAAGCATGCATAATCAATCAATATTTCATGAAACCACAACGTCATTCATGCTCATAATTCATAATAAGAGATACCCATAGGTAATACATCTCAAAAATATACAATTTTCATAAAAGGAATATTAGGCTCCATGGATGAAAGGACCCAATGGATGAAACTCACATACCTCAAACTTGGGTTTTTCTGAGATGAGCTTGAATAAAACTTAGAGCTTGAAGAGAATCCTTGAGTTCCAAAGTTAAGCTTGAAATCCTTGAAATTTGAATGAGATATTTCATTAAGTCTTGGAGAGGTTTTTGTGAGGATTTGAGCGATATAGAGTTGAAAATGGTTAAGTATAGCTCTTTTCACACATAAGTGCGATGGGGATATGACCCCAATGCCCTTGACCGGCACATTAAAATTAAGGAATAGTCCGCGCCTAGTCCGCGACACGAACCCAATACGAAGGAAACTTTTACACTGATATGCGCCCAATCCGCGTCGCGGATGCACACTGAAATTTGAAAATTTGCGAAATTTATTTTTCACTACAGGTCCTCTAAAATCTGAGTTATACCCATTTCCCACTCAATTTTTCCCCTTGATCGAGAGTATGAAGTCATATTTTTTATATCAAGCACGGATTTTGAGATTTATGGAAACTATGATTATGGGCATCTCTAAAGCACATTTTAGGGCATTTTAATATCTCCCCCTTGGGAACATTCATCCCCGAATGTCAAAGAAATGTGCATAAGAGAAGTAATCATGAAGATTCAGCCCAACATGAATGCAACAAACGCATTTAAACAACATTTTCTAAAAGTCTCAACATGAATGTCAATAATCACCATAAACTTGTTACCATGAACATGAATGCATATAAAATGACATAAGGGCTGAAACTTAAGACTTGAAATCATATATTGAACTTAAATTAGAACTTTTGGCTTGAGTAGAGTGGAAGAGATATGGATATCGTTTTCTCATGTCCGCCACGGCTTCCCATGCGGAACTTTCAACTTGTTGGTTCCTCCATAGGACCTTGACGGAAGCTACATCTTTTTTTCTCAACCTCTTCACTTGCCTATCCAAAATCTCAACTAGGACCTCCTCAAAGGTCAAATTATGTTCTACGACACCAACAATATCCAAGAGCACTATAGCACTTTGGTTGCCCACACACTTTCTCAACATGGGTACATGGGAGACCAGATGAACCATATTCATTTTCATAGGCAACTCCAACTCATATGCAACCTTACCAACTCTCCGCAGCACTCTATAAGGACCTACAAACTGGCTTAATTTACCTATTTTTGCCAAATCGAACCACACCCATCATAGGTGAGACTTTCAAGTAAACTCAATCATCAACCTTAAACTCAAGTTCTCTTCTCCTCATATGTAGTAGGACTTTTGTCTACTTTGCGTTATTTTCAGTCTCTCCCTTATCATTCTTACCTTCTCCAAGGCCTCCATGACCAAATTCGGACTTAGCAAAGCCATCTTCCCCACTTCAAACAACCCAATCGGGGATCTACAACGCGTACCATAAAAAGCTTCAAAGGGAGCATACCAATGCTTGAATGGTAGCTATTGTCGTAAGAAAACTCAATAAGTGGAAGATGTTCATCCCAACTACCCTTAAACTCCAAAACACAAGCTCTAAGCATATATCCTCAAGAGTTTGAATAGTCCTCTCGACTTGACCATCCGTTTGAGGATGAAAAACCGTGCTAAGCTTAACCTTGGTACCAAGACCTCCTTGGAAGGACCTCCAAAAGTGAGATGTGAATTGAGCACCACGATCCGAAATGATAGACAAGGGCACCCAATGCAATCTAACCAACTCATGCATATACAATTTGGTACAATACTTGGCACCATAAGTAGTTTTGACCGGTAGGAATTGAGCTGGCTTTGTAATTCTATCTACAACAACCCAAATAGAGTCAAACGGTTTCCTAGTCTTAGGCAACCCAACCACAAAATCCATGTTGATCTCCTCCCACTTCCAAGTAGGAATCTCTATATCTTGGGCTAGGCCACCCGACTTTTGATGTTCGGCCTCTCGTTGGCAATTGTGACATCCAGGTATGAACTTGGCAATGTCCCTCTTCAAACCACCCCACGAATATACCTCCCTCAAGATCCAAGCCTAGGGTCTAGACGTGACACGGTGAATGGGAACTCGAAGGGATCCAAACAAGCCTCTTAGCATATCAATCACACATCCTTGGTCGCTAAAGCAAAGTAAATAACAAAGAGAGATATAATAAAAAGGGAAACGACACTAAGGGAAGTCTTTGATAATCATTAAAGCATTAAATAGTCAAACTCAAGCATAAGTACATCATCATATCCAACAACACATCTAACATGGAATGGAGCGGGGCACAAGACACTTTCCAAGCTCACCATAACAGTAACTATTGTTCAACACAAAAAAGCCTCGAAATAGCAAGAGTAATAAAAGATAGTGTCCTCGGACTTGAGGACTCACCAAAGCTTGCTTCAAAGGATCGTACTAGCCATGTGGAGGATGATCAAATGGTGCTCCGATCCCTACAAGGTAATATCATGTAGTCATAGAGCATGTATTAGTACGTTTGAATGTACTAAGTATGCAGGATGCAATGCAATAAAACATAAGCCAATATAGTCAAAATGCATAATATTAAGCACTAGATAAATATAATCTCAATATGGCATCCATGATAAATGCTTGAAGTAAAACATGTTTGTAAATCATTCAACTTGCATAGAGCATAATACATGTGTGGGAAAAGACCCTAATCGACATGAATAAGACCAATCAAGCTACAACTTGGACTCCTAATGATTACCCCTCATCGATAAAGTGGTGGTCTACTAGCCAAGGTAAACATTCTTCACCTTATGGGAGCCCGTCCCATTTTAGAGAAGTAACCCCTCTTACCGAAACCCGTCCCATTTTGGGTGGATTTCATGATAAAGTACACTAAATGGATCCACTAGTATAGCAAGGGAAAAGCCTAATCCTATGTTGGCACATAATTTAAGGAAAGGAGTGTGAACCCTTGAAGATAGTCCATGCTAACATCCAATACATTGGTGCTAAGTCTAATCCCACGAAATACTTGAAATTATCATACTTTAATCATAACATGAATAGCTTGTAAGAACATGATTTGAGTAGCTCATAAACATGCTTGACCTCTAATAGTGAGCCTAATTTGAAACATGAGAGTAGATCATAATCAAACATTAACCCTTGCTTTAACATGAATCGCTCACAAGAGGTAAAAATCTTGAAATAGGGCTTACCTTGATGCTTGTAACATCATAGATACTTTTCATGAATTCAATGCATACTTGAAAGACCTTAATCATCATGTAGTCATTTGACCTGTAAATCATGAAATAGATCATCAATAACTTGAGAATCTTTAACTTGACATTTTATCAAACACTTCGTGGGTTCATGATACTAGTTCAAAATCATGCAATTCGAGAGTGAAATAAGATGCATAAACTTAATGCAAATCAACCCACCAACATATAGTAAAACCCGTATGTAGCTTACCTTGAAATCTATCATCAAATCTCATAATAGATCATAGTTTCATAGATCAAAACATGCATAGTCTCAATAGATATAATTAAATTATGTTATAAGCTTGCATTAGATGGGCATGCATAATCAATCAATATTTCATAAAACCTCAACATAATTCATGCTCATAATTCATAATAAGAGATACCCATAGGTAATACAACTTAAAAATATACAATTTTCATAAAGGGAAGATTGGGCTCCATGGGTGAAAGGACCCAATGGATGAAACTCACATATCTCAAACTTGGATTTTCTTGAGATGAGCTTTAAGAGATTTAGAGATTGAAGAGAATCCTTGAGTTCCAAAGTTAAGCTTGAAATTCTTGAAATTTGAATGAGATATTTGGTTAAGTCTTGGAGAGGTTTAGTGAGGGTTTTGAGCGATATACAGTTGAAAAATGGCTAAGTATAGGTGTTTTCACACAATGCCCTTGGCTGACACAGAAAAATTAATGAAAAATTTGTACTGGTCCATGTCTGGTTCGCGACGCAGACCCAACGAGAAGGAAACTTTTTCACTAATTGGCACCCAGTCCGCGTCGCGGCCTGGTCGCGGATGCATAATGAAATTTAAAAATTTGCGAAATTTATTTTTCGTTACGAGTCCTCTAAAGTTCAATTTATACCCATTTTCCACTCTATTGTTCTCCCTGGTCGAGAATATGAAGTCAAATTTTTTATATCACGCATGAATTTTGAGATATATGGAAATTACGTTTATGGGCATTTCCAAAGCACATTTTGGGGTGTTTTAGTAAGGCTAAACTAAAAGCATGAGATTGTTCTCTCATTTGCCCCATAGATGGTCTTAGAACTGAGATAAAAGTTCTTGAGTCTGCATGTGATTCTTGATTATTTTCTTGAGAAATTATATTTATTACATGTATTTTCATATGTTGATGATCATAACAAACTTGTTTTCTTGAATTGAATATTTTACATGAATTATTGCATAAACCCTACTCATTATTTCATATAGATTGCATGAATGAAGACAGGAATTGAGTCTAGAGCCTTGATTGAGAATGTTGATAGAGATTGTGAATGTGAATGTGTGAATGATGATAGGTTGATAGTATTTGATGGTCCATGAGTCTTGCTAAATGAACTCTAATGATTTCTCTATTCAATTGTTCCCTAATAAATGTTCTAAGCCTAGAGCTATTGATTGAAATGTTAATGATGAGATGATGAGAGGCCCTATGAGACTAATTGAATGATGAATCTGCCTCCACGAGGCTGATTTAAGATGAGTTGATTGAGATGATTAGATTGGATTGATTGTCTAATGAGCATTGAGTCTTGGGAGGAGTATCGAGCACCGAAAGCGCAAGAGTTAATCCAACTCGCACTCGACAAACTACGTGGCCAAGCGTATGTGAGGATTATAACCATTATATCTCATTATAGTTCCCTCTTGATAGAGTACCTAAAACAATAGAGTACTATATGATTTGTCGGTGGTCCCTAGTGGATTTGATTCGTTCCCTACCTAGCAAGTACGGAACAACTGTGGCAAAATCAGCGTGATTGTTGTAAATCACTGGCTCATAAGTGATTCTTGTCGGATAAGAGAAACTCCAAAAAGTTCCCACCTTGATTACTCTGATTTAAGATGAAATGAGATAAGATGAGATGAGTTGAGCTGAGATGAGTACTTTTGAGATGAGTTTGATTTGATTGATGAGGTTGGATGGGTTAGATGGGTCATTTGTGTACTCTTTATTCTTTCTTTTGATGGACACTTGACATGTTGATTGTAATTTTTCAGAGTTGATTGTTGTTTCTGTATTATTCTACCTGTTTTGATTTCATTAGGCTATTTTGCATACCGTACATTCCATGTACTGATGCCACTTGGCGCTGCATCATTTTATGATGCCGATACAGAGATTAGAGATCATCAATTGGTGCATCATTGAGGATCTTGGACATTCAGCTGAATGGTGAGTCTCCCCTACTTCGAAGGATTCATTACTTTTATTTTTATCATGCTTTGGAGTTAGACTTTATTAGCTTTATTTTGATTAAGGTAGTCATGGGTCTGTCATTAGCACCACCTAATAGTGATAGAGGCTTCATAGACTAGAGTCAAATGTTAATTGTTAAGATTGTGATCTAGTTATTTCTACTAGCCTTTCATCTATATTACTATTTGAGATTAGATAGATGTGCCCATTTACATCCTTTATGTCTTCCGCTGATAGTAGAGCTTATTGATTGAATGATTGTGAAGAGGCCAAGTGGTTCGCTTGGGGAATTGTAATAGTCTCTTGGTGCCGGCTATGTCTTGGGTACCCTCCTGGGGTGTGACAGGATAGGCTATCCTTTACGCCAGTATTCTCAACAGGGATCACCAAAGTAGGGTCTCCGAAGCACTTCTTCAACATCGAAACGTGAAACACCGGATGAATCCCATCTAACTCGGAAGGCAATTCCAACTCATAATCGACCTTCCCAATTCTCCTCGCAATTTGATTGGGACCGATATAGCTAGGACTCAATTTTTCTTTCTTTCCATACCTCATGACATCCTTCATAGGTAACACTTTCAAGTACAACCTAATCATCTACCTCAAATTCTAAGTCCCTTCTTCTCACATCAGTGTAAAACTTTTCACGGCTCTGGGCAGTCTTCAACCTCTCCCTAATAACCTTTACCTTTTATATGGACTGGTTGACAAGGCCAAGTCCAATCAACTCAGCTTCTCCAACTTCAAACTGCCCAATCGGTGATCTACATCATCTCCCATACAAAGCTTCATAAGGAGCCACTTGAATGCTTTCATGATAACTATTGTTATATGCGAATTCGATCAACGGCAAGTGGTTGTCCCAATTCCCTTTGAAGTTGAGGACATAGGCCCTTAACATATCCTCCTAAGTCTTAATGGTGTGCTCTGCTTGACCATCTGTCTGAGGGTGGAAGGATGTACTCAGATTTACCTCGGTACCCCCTCTCTTTTGAAAAGATCTCCAAAAAATTAGGAGGTGAATTGAGCTCCTCTATCCGCAGCAATAGACAAAGGAACTCCATACAACCTTAAAATCTCACTAATGTACAACTTGGCATACTCTTCTGTGGTGTTAGTCATCTTGACTGCTAGTGAGTTGATTTGGTCATCCTATCACAATCACCCATATCGAATCATGTTGCTTTCAGGACCTCGGTAAACCGGTAATGAAATCCATGTTGATCATCTCCCATTTTCACTCAAGAATTTCAAAGCGCTGAACCAATTCACTTGGGCTTTGATGTTCAACCTTGACCTGTTGACAATTGAGACACTTCGAAACAAGCGCACCAATATCCCTCTTAATTCCATTCAACTAATAGACTTCCCTCAAGTCGTGGTACATATTGGTGGAGCCAGGATGAATAGAATATCCAGAATTGTGAGCTTCATCCATGATTCTTTCTCGAACACCATCATCATCAGGAACACATAATCTACTCTAGTACCTCAACACTCTATCTCCCCCTTTGGAGAAGACCATCACATTTTGCTTGTGGACAACTTTTTTCATTTGGAGTAAGACAGGATCTTGGTCTTGTTTTTTCTTTACCTCTGACACTAAAGATGAAGCAGACCCATTCTGAACATTGACCTCGCCTTCATCATGAGTCGGATAGTTCTTCTCATGAATCTTAAGTTGTTTAGAAGCATAGGCTATCACCTTCCCTCTCTACATCAACACACAACTCAGTCCAACCCTAAATGCATCACTATATATCACAAAGCCTTCCATCCCATCGGGCAAAGTCAAAACTGGTGTTGTAGTCAATCTAGTCTTCAACTCTTGAAAACTTCTCTCGCATTCGTCAGACCACTTGAACTTGACCTTTTTCTGAGCTAACTTGGTCAATGGTGCGGATAAGGAAGAAAACCCATCAAGAAATCTGCGATAGTAGCCTGCCAACCCTAAGAAACTTCTTATGTCAGTTGGAGAGGTCGGTCTAGGCCAGTTCTTAATCGGTTCAATCTTCTGGGCATCCACTCGAATACCATCACCCGAGACAACATGACCTAAGAAGACTACTGAATTGTTTCAAAACTCACATTTCAAAAGCTTTGCATACAACTCATGGTCTTTGAGAGTTTGCAAAACCTCTCTAAGATGATTGCCATGCTCCTTTTCATCGTTACATTATACTAGGATATCGTCGATAAACACAATCATGAGTATGTCAATGTACTATTTGAATAGTCTGTTGATCAAGTACATGAAGGTTGCAGGTGCATTAGTCAACCCAAAGGACATGATCAAGAACTCAAATGTCCATACCTTGTCCTAAAGATTGTCTTTGGAACATCACATTCCCTCACCTTCAACTGGTAGTAACCAGATTTGAGGTCTATCTAGGAGAAGCAAGTGGCACCCAGAAGTTGGTCAAACATATCATCTATCCTGGGTAAAGGATACTTATTCTTTATTGTGACCTTTTTCAGTTACCTATAGTCTATGATATTCTGAGAGACCCATCTTTATTTTGCACGAATAGGACAGGAGCACCCCAGGGAGAAATAGTTGGCCTTGTGAAGCCCTTCTCTAACAAGTGTTTCAGTTACTCCTTCAACACTTTCAACTCAGCAAGGGCCATCATATAAGGTGGAATTGAGATAGGTTGGGTATCGGGGAGAACATCAGTCCCAAAGTCGATCTCCCTATCATGAGGGACCCCAGGCAGATCCTCAAGAAACTCATTTACAATCGGGAGTGACTCTAGAATAGGGACTCAACATCGTCAGACTTAACTCGCACGAGGTGGTAAATACAACCTTTAGATACTAGCTTTCTGGCTCTAAGATAGGAGATAAATGTGTCCTTAGGTGCAACAAAACTCCCTTTCCACTCTAGGACTACTTCATTAGGGAATTGGAACTTAAAAATCTGGGTCCTACAACCAATGGAGGCATAACAGGCATGAAGTCAATCTATGCCAAGGATCACATCAAAATCCACCATCTCCAGCTCTACCAAGTCAGCCAAGGTATCTCTATGATAAGTGGATACTACACAATCTCTATAGACCCTCTCGGCTAGGATAGACTCATCAGTAGGAGTGGAAACAGAAAAGGGTTCAAGCAAACACTCTGGAAGAATCCCAAACCTACTAGCCACATAGGGAGTCACAAAAGATAGAGTGGCACCCTGTCAAACGATGCATAACAATCAAAAGTAAATACTCGAAGCATACCCGTAACAACATTTGGTGCCACCTCTTTCTCCTAACGATTACCCATTGCATAAAGACGGTTTGTCCTGGCTCTTGCACCTGTAGTAGTACCCCTCTGATAACTGCCAGCTAGGGGTGTTATGGAGGACTGTGCTTTATTACTTCCATCACCCCGTCTTCTCATAGGACACTCATTCTGGAAGTAACCAGTCTGTCCACGCTTATAACAAGCATTTGTGCCCTCGCGGCACTCACCTAGGTGCAGTTTTCCATACTTGCCACATGGTGGCTTTCCCCTCGAACCTTGGGTCACACTAACCTGGGATTAAGAACCCTAAGCCCAGAAATTCTGGTGACCATAAGACTTTTAATTATACCTGTTTTGTTAGCCGGGAGAGCTTGCTGTAGAGGGTGTATAACTAGAAGATCTCTTCTGAAAGTAGAATTTCTCAGCCTTATTTTGCCTCTGCTGGCTAGGTTAATGCTTTCTTATCCTCCTCGATTTGCTGGGCGTAAACCATAATCCTAGAGATATCCATACATGGAATCAGCAATGCTACTTTGCACTCCTTTTTCACATGCCTGCCCAACCCAAATACGAACTTTCTCATGCTTGACCTCATGTCTGGACCATCTCTAGAACATACCTAGATAGCTTAATAAACTTGAAAGTGTATTTTTTGATAGTCATCCCCTCTTGTTTTAGGTTCACGAACTCGTCAACCTTTACCTCCCTCAACTCTTGGAGAAAGAAGTGATCGAGGAAGGTCATCCCAAACACATCCCACTCAACAGGCTCAGCATCCTCACCTTGACTATCCTCCCATTGGTTATACTAGACATTGGTAATATCTTTAAGCTGATAGGAGGCAAGTTCAACTCCCTCAACCTCAGTCGCATGCATAGCCCTCAAGACCTTGCACATCTTATCGATAAAGTTTTGTGGGTCCTCCTCAACTTTCGACCCTGTGAAGACTGGGTGGTTCATTCTCAAGAAGTCTCTAAACCTAGTTGCAGCAGCGGGCACTTGAGAGCTAGAGTTAGAGGCCTGGGGACCTCGGTTGTTATTCTGGGAGACCACTAGCTGAGTAAGCATAGTAATGGCTTCCCTAAATTCTGCCTCTGTGGTGGAGGTGGGTTGTGCAGGAGGTGTCTATGGATCCTCAGCAGTTCTGGTAGGTTGATCCCGTCTCCTCGTCCCCGTCTGAGTAGGAACGTCTGGTGGGGGATTCTCAGCGGTTGGAGCTGAGGCATCTCTTTCGGCAGCAGTACGTTTAAGAAGCATGATCTGCAAATATGTAACACACGAATTAGAAAAGAGTTTCATAGAGTTAAACTCTATCGCAAGAACTCAGAATACAGAAAACCATTCCTAATGTCCTATAGCCTCCTGCTTATGAAGTGTGGTGCACAACACACCCATAAACAAGACTCTACTAGACACAACTTGATAGACTCCCTAGGACTCTTGAACTTTGTGCTCTGATACCATGTTTGTCACGCCTCGGGAGGGTACCATAGGCGTGACGACACTCAAAGACTATGCTAGTCCCCAGGCGAACCACTCAGTCTCAAGACAGTCATTCAATCATCTACACAACAGAAAGCATCAGCATAAAAGATATATAGTGGGTACCTCAGTCACTTCTTCATCAAAGAATAAGGGTCATAGGCCAATAAGATAAGTCTCAATATCTATGACATAATAACAGATTTAAGAAACTCATTTTAGAGAGGGAAAGACTCCAACATCAAATTATCATCTCTAGTCGATGAAGCCTTTACTTCTACAGTCTAGTAAGGTACCATGACAAGTAATGGCTACCACAAACTTAAAAGAACTAACTCAAAATATAGGAAGAAAAGTATATAGTATCCTCTGAATGCAGGGGAGGACTCACCAATATCTGGAACTAAGAATGCCGAACCTCAACGATGCGTCTGCTGAAGTCCTCTATCTTCCGTATCTGTATCATAAAATGATGCAGTGCCGAGTGACGTCAGTACATGGAATGTACGGTATGTAAAATAGCTGAATAAAACAATATTGGCAAGAAATAACATGGAATAATCTCAACTCATAAGATACTCACTCAGAATAACAGGAACTCATCTCGGGTAAGGATAAGGAGTAGACAAAAACTCATCAACATCAATCAAGACTCATACCATCATCAACATAAGAGTACTATCACAGTGGAACCTATCTGAGAGTTTCTCTAACCGAAAACCATCACCTATGAGTAGGTAATGATACAATGAAATGATGTTGTTGCCACATCCATCCAGTGCCTTGCCGGGGTAATGGACGTCACATATGTGGATCCACAAATAAAGAGCATCAAGTCTTCTTTTGGACTAAGAAAATATTCGATTTTATAGTTCAATCCTCTCCTACGTTGGCCATGTAGTTAATGAGTGTGAGTGGGATTTACTCTTACTCATTTCAGTGCTCAATACTCCTCCCAAGACTCATATGCTCATAAGATATCAAACATCAAGTTTACTCTTCATCTAGTCTCATTAGACATTCTTAACTCAACTTATTACTTCAATCATCAACTCTTGGACTTGGAACATTCTTTTAGAATTAAGTTTCCATCAATCTCATCAACACCATCATCAAAACTCCCAAGTCAAGACCACAACCACAAATCACAAGTACATCCATACAATCAAGGCTTTAGACTTATCTCCTAAGTTCATTCTTGCAGACTTTAACAAAGTAGCATATAGAGTTTTATAGAATAAACTATAATAAAAGCATGTCTGCAATAAGTCAAGTTGTGATGATCATCGACATAGAAAATACATGATATAGGTATAAGTTTTAGGAAAATACTCAAGAATTACATACATAAAACCCATTACATTCAACTATCAACTTACTTTAATTAAAGGGGTACATGGAAGAACAATTTCATGTTTTAAGTTAGCCTTACATACCTGGGATGAAGAGTATAGCTAGTCTCTACAAGGAATTTACCCCGAGCCTTGAAAATCTCAAGCTTACCCCTCTTCTTCTCTCAAGATTTCTCTCTTAGAAGCTAGAAAAAATGGTTTTTGAAAGCCCTAATCTGAGAAAACGACGTTAATACTTATTTATTAAACTTGGGAGGGGTTGGGAAAGGTCCAAAATACCCCTCACGAAAATAAAAGAAATTCGCCTTGGAAATTACACTGGTCCGCGACGCGCCTCGGACACGGACCAGTGTATTTTCTTCCAAAAATCCACCGAACAAGTTTTTGCAATCTCTGTCGAAAATTTGAAAAAAGAATATAAGTGTAAGTCCGTGTTCAGGGCGCGTCGCGGCCCTGACACACACAGACACTGCCTCGGTATTTACATCGAAAAATTATCTTTTGATCCGTAGCTCTAAAATTCGACCGAGACCATTTTTTTGCTCAATTTTTTGTGTTGATCGCAAATCCGGTCTCGGATTTTCCATTGGAGCTTGGGAAGACGCATTATGCACACGTCTCTCCTCTAAAGTTATTTCGATAATTTCACCGGACGTTACCATCATGTGACACGGCTTCGTCGAAATAT
>JAPFFP010030855.1:0-15666 GCA_026153255.1 Solanum medicagineum | reverse complement strand
TTAGAAACAACTGGACATGGTCCCCAAACATCTGAATGTACTAACTCAAAAGCAAACTCAACTCGCTTATTAATCCTATTCAGAATGTTTTTGAATGGTTGCATCCTTATATAATTATAAAAGGACTCTTGTTTCAAAAACAGAGAGTAACTTTGAACAAGAAAAGTTTTTATTTTCTTCTCTTCTTTCTTCTCCAATTCTTAAAGATCCACCGAAGATTCTAGTGTAGAGTTCTTCTCCAAAATATATAGATTTGTGTAATACGTACGCGATTATAGACTGTGAATATTTTGGTGTAGTTCGTGTTTTATAAATATATGATTGCACTATTAGACTAGTGAAATGAATTCAATGATCGTGTAAACTAAGTGTTTGATGAGATTCAACAATATTTAACTGTATCATTTTCTTTTTAGTTTTTGCACTATTCATTACAAATTTGTATTGTTAGAATTAAAATATACTAAGAATATATTAAAATAGTCTATAATTTGCCTCTATTAAGAAAAAAAAGTTATAGATCAATAATAATTAAAAATTTATGTTATGTTCGTCAATAAGAAAATGCCATCTAAAGAGTTATATTATTTTTATGCTATATAGAAATCATGTTAATTAAAAAAAAAAGGTTAACTACACGAAGATTAAAGTCAACTTTATCTCATGAGTATTAGCCAAAAGAAAACAAAAGACTTGAAAATATTTTTATACATTTAATATTAATTAATGTGATACACACATGATACACATATAATTTTTTAAGAATCATGAAAAAAATTGTAAATCAAAAAATATTTAATGAAATTTAGTTTTTCAACTTTAACTTTTTAACAAAATATGATCATTTTGATCCTTAATAAAACAAATACAACTATACAAATTATTCATAAAATAAATTCGTTACATTATATTTAAATTAAATGTATGTTTAGGGTCATCCATTATTTGTTCCATTTACTTAGAATTGTGTAGGATAGGTATGAAAAAAAATCTTAATAGAGAGCGCTATTTCCGAATGTGGTCTGTCAGGTCTTAATTTGAAGGGTTTGTCAGGTCTAAATTTGAATTAGTTGGGTTTCAATGCAAATTCTGAAAATCGAATGAATAATTAAAAAAATATATACTTTTATGACAATATTGAGGATTTTCAAATATTTATAGTATTTGATATAATATTATTGACGTGACACACACGTGCAACATATGTACTCTAAACTAGTACTATATTAAAAGCGTGAAGACCCTTAAAAATGTTGTTTGAACTTTTTGTCCTTCGTTAAAATACTCTGCTTTAGATAAAATTGTCTTTTCATATTTTTTCAAGTATTGTATTATTATTATTTTAATAGTATTAAATATTAACTAAATTAGTAAAGATATTAAAAATTAAATCCTTCCTTATTTTAAAGCTTTAAATTCGTATAAGGGCAAATTTTTTCATTAGGTTTCCTTTCCATATTTGAGGATTATAATTCTTAGTTTTCCTTTTCAAGTAGAATTTGTTGATGGATAGAATTTATCAAGAGAAAGAAAGAAAATTGCGCCAACAATATTTTGAGGATTAGGACCTCTACAGACGTGTGCTGACCATTGATACGGTTTAGGATTTCTTATTATATATGTTATAGGAGTTCTTATTATATGTTATGGAATTCTAATTAATTAAGTATTTATAGTTTAAAAAAAAGATTAAAAGAGAATAATAAGAAATTACAATTGCCTTTTATTAAAAAAAAAAACGTCTATAATAGATAAAATTATCATTTACTATTTTTCTAAAAGAATCGTCAGTTAAATTTTGGACTTTGAAACTAATTAAAAATATAATTATCACTTAAATTTAGGGATTTAAAATTAATTAAAGTTATAACTATTAATGAGAGGTAAGAATTCCTAATAGTTAGTAATTTTAAATTGACAAAAAACCATCCTTAACTTTCGAAGCTGCACCCCTTTTTCATTTAGAAAAGGAATCAGGATTGGAAGAAACCTATTATAACGACAAAGTTAAAAGAAATCTATTTTAATATAGAAAAAAGGGGTTCTTTTCTTTCAGCCGTAAATTCTTTTCTGTAAGGTATTTGATTTTACTTTTTTAAAAATTTTGGTCTGAGGTAGTTTATTTATTAATCAGTGATAGACATGAATTTATTTGTTGTGTACATTCTTTTGATTAAGTTTTCTTGCTCCTTAATTGCTAAAAGTATTTAGCCTAAAAAATGTTGAATATATATTGCAATCATGTAAAGAGGGTTCTTTTTTTTTTCTCCTCCCTTCGGTTCACTTTGAACCCGTTCCAACAACAAACATTTGAAACAATTTTTTTGCCTCATCAAATCCGATTAATTTAGATACCGCCTTCCATACTTCTAAAAATGGGTGATTTTAAGTGCAGATAGCTTTTGTAGTGAGTTTTTTTTGTCTGTCCTCCATGACTAAAGTGAATAATGGGATAAGGTTTCCTCTCCTCTCCTAGTAGTTCTGGATCGAGATGCCTCAACTAGATAACTAAAAATAGTGTCTTCACGTTGTTTGTAATGAAAAGAAAAGAGAAGATCTTCGGATATTTTTTCCAGGGAAGGAAGATATATTACCTTTATAATTCAACTACTAAAAGATGCCTTCAATCTTACATGCAGTGATGAACATAGATATATTACAAAGAGAGAAATGTTTTTTAAATTAAATTAATTAAACATTAATTATCATTTTCAAAACTATTTTTCCAAAAAAAAAAAAAATAATTTTGAAAAAAATATTTTTAAAGTTAATAGATTTATAAATTATTAAATTTTGGTCAAATAGAGTACTCCCTTCGTTTGAATATGTTTGTCCTATTTTGACCTGACACGAAATTAAGAAAGTAAAGTCTCATTTGTTTAAGTAAAGCCTCATTTGTTTTCATTAAGATTAAGACGTTTAAATCTAAATGCACATTTGAATATTAAGATTTAAAGATTTAAAAATGCATATGAATACTAAGATGTTGCATTAATTAAGATCTGAATACTAAATCGTTTAAACTGTTTATCTTCTCAATATTTTTTAATGTCAAAAATTTGCCTTGGTTTTTTAAAAAATAATAAACATAAAATTCAAAGAAAACACTAAAATGATCTAATATTTATATTAATAAAATATTTTAAATTTTTTATATGACAATTAGTGATGGTGATGACTAATGACGATAGTTGTATGTATCAATTTGGAATGATGTTGACTAGTGGAAGTATCTTATGATATATTGGTTGATAATAGTAATTAATCATGGTTGTTCATAGTAGTGACTTGATAAATAGTAGTGGAATGATATTGATAGCCATGACAGTGGTGAATAATAATGACGACCAACGGTATATAATGTTGACTAACTAATGAGATTTGAAGTATTAAGATTAAGCCTTTCGTTAAGTACAAATAAATAAGACCTAAAGAAAATTTTTGAATTAGGTGATCATAAATTAAAATGTTGATTTATCTTTTACCATTCATTAAAAATCTCCGCAATAAATAGAATTGTCATTTTATTATTATTCTAATATTTAGAGCTTTGATATTAATTAAACTTATAACTATTAAAATTTTTACTTATTTGTGATAGGTAGAAACTCTTAATATTTAGTATTTTAAAAATAACTAATTAAAATTTAATTCTTCAATATTTTCTTATTTGAACTATATGTGTCTAAATAAAATTTTAAAACTTACGATAAATAGTCTATATGTTTAGTAGAATAAATGTGGATAAATTATTCTTTTGATTGACCAAAATGCCTTTAGTTTTATTGCAAAAAAACATATTCTTTAAAGATATTTTATAAAGAAAATGATTATAGATGAATATGAAATGAAGAAGACAATAGGGATTTAAGGATGGTTGTTGGACCGATTAGATATAAAGATTTTGAATTTTTGATTGTTGAATTTAAGAAATTAAAATCGAGTATAACTTTGTTTTGTTTATGATGTTTTAATAGATGTATATTTTGTCTTCATATCACAATATTTATGTTATGTGATAGATCAAGGAAGCTTAATTCGATCAACGAAGACATCAAGGAAATTTTTGTTTCTTTTATTAGTATCAAAGTTTTAAGTGAGATTTGTTATTATCTAAAATCAATTTGAATATTTGTGCTTCTTTGCAGAATGAGACAAAAGCTCATGACTACATGGATTCAAAACACAAGATAAGCACAAAAATGAGAGCAATTATGATTGATTCGTTGATTCGATCAAGTTCACCATAAATCTGAATTTAATTAAAAAACTCTTTACGTCATAATCAACACAATTATCGATCAAGAAGGAAATTGCAGTTGACGGGCATTAATGACATTCTCATAGCCTCCAAATATGAGAAAATCTGGGCTCCTGAAGTATATTTCTAGAGCTTACATCAAATAAAATTTGAAAGTCTTTAATCACAGGAACTGCTTATGGCTAAAGCTAACAACTTTATGAATGATCTAATTATTTTATTTTTCATGTCAATGACTTCGTGTGCATCTTAGACAAAACTTATACTCATGATCAAGTGTAAACTAGGGAGATCAAACAAATTCTTGGACAGTCGGAATGACACATAACAATCCGAACACCTTACATTCCTCTTATATTTAATTTCATTAAAGCTTCATAATTCAGAAGTAGTAAAGCTTTTTACATTCTTGACTATTTATTCGTCTGTCACAATAAGTTGATTGTACTAACTGAATTCCTTAATAATAGATGGAAAATATGATATACTTTCGGGATGAGCTAAGGTTGATGAATTATACAAACATTATATATTGCACATATTTTATCAGTTGATGAGACACACATGCAAAGCATGTACACTAAACTAGTGCATAAAAAGGTTCAAAGAGTTAAAAAGGATGTTTGTCACGCCCCGGGCGGGTACCCTTGGCGTGGCCGGTACTTTAAGAATCATTACTGATTTTCCAAAAGAACTACTTGGCCTCATCGTCACATCAACTCGACAGTGGAAGAATAACTCAACTAAACAGGCATCATATAAGAAAATATAACCCTATTGCATCATAATTTATAGAGGAAAATAAGTTTAGATACAAAGGACTCATCAAATCCTCTACTCAAATGTCTAAGAAGCCTCTACTCAACCAGTCTAGAATGGTGCTATGATAGGTTATGGACACCTTAACTCAAAGAAAGTAAAGTGCTCCATGATAATGAAAAATAAAGGGCTCCTTTGGAATGCAAGGAGAGCTCACCAACTCCGAAGTGTACTAAACTTGGGCCTCAACGAAGCACACGCTGAGATCCTCTATTACCTGTATCTGCATCATAAAATGATGCAAGCCCAAATGGACGCTAATACATAGAATATACTGGTATGTAAAGTAGCTCAAAAAAGTAAAGCTCGACTCACTCATCTCAACTCAACGTCTCATGCTCAACTCAATATGCAAATTTTGTAGAAAAATCATGCTTTTGAAGGAGGCTCAGTAAAATAGACTCAGTGTGAAATCTCATGCTCAAATCAATGTTGCTTGAGAGTTTCTCTAACCGACATTCCTCATCCCACCACCTTTAATTAGGTGATGCACAACAAATCAACATCGTTGTCACGCCCGCCCTTAACTTGCCACGGAAAAGGCTGATCAACCTAAACCTCGCTCCCTTCGGATCCTAAGAGAGTGTGAGTCGCTAGTATTATGCTGAAACGACTATCCTACACTGGCAAACATAGTTCGGTGTGCTCCTCAATCACCCAACTCCGTGCTCAATACTCCTCCCAAGACTGAAACCGCTTAACTCATCATATGACTCACACATCAACTAACTTTCAATCACATAGCGTCATCTCATCTCAACTCTCAACTCATCTCAATTACTCATCAATTCAAGCGATTAATGCAACAATCAACTCGACTCAGACTCATACGATCATTTAGACTCACTCAATTTACTCATCAAGTAGTGCAATGCAAGATGCTCATGTATAGTGACATGTGTGACTCAATGTAATGTATTTCTCATATTCAATCATGCTCAAACTACTCGGCTCATATACTCAGAATCATCATCAACTCTATAATATGCACAAGAACTTATGAAACCATGCAATTTAGGAGTCAAGCTATCAAGTGAAAAGCTCCATCACAACTTCAGGTAGAAAATCATGCAATGCAACAACATACCTCATATATCATCAAGAAATCTCATAATAGGTACAAGAATTTAGTATTAGAGTAGTAAAATTTCTCAAATATCATCTCATACTAATGTTTTGACTCAAATAAGTGAAGGGGCATGTGAAATAACAAGATTCCACACTTTGGTAAGCCTTACATACCTGAAAATGGAAGAAACAATGGAACCACAACCAATCTTTGCACTTGGATTTGAAACCCTAGCTCCCCTTTCTTCTTTCCTCTTACTCTCAAGAAAATCCAAGTGAAAAATGGGGGAATGAATACTCTAAGGTTTGATTTTAGGACCTTATACAAGTCTAAAGATGTGAGGGGTTTTAATTAAAAAGAGTTAGAAAGGACAAAAATACCCCTTAGTAAGAGCTGCAATAGGGTCCACCAAAACCCCGTTTACGACTCGTAGTCTCTCCTATGAGTTGTAACTACCCCTCGTAGGTGAAGAGTCTAAAAATCTGAAATCTCTAGGAATCGATACGAAACCTCTCGATATACGGGTCGTAGATGCCATCTCATAGATCGAAAGTCCCAAAAATCTGAGTTGCTGAAATTCACCACGAAACCCCTCTTTACGAGTCGTAACGTGCTCTATGAGTCGTAACCTATCTTGTACTTTGAAGGTCCTTGAAACTTGAATCACTGGGATTCCATATGAAAGACTCTCTATGAGTGGTAAAGCCGATTACAAGTCGTAAAGGCTCTCGTAAACCCTCTACTGCAGCTTTTTCTCAGATTTTCTCATCAATTCTCTGCACAAGCTCATCTAAATCAAATAGAAGGAATAAAGGGGTGTTACATTATCTCCCCCATAGGATCATTCGTGCTCGAATAAAGAGAAAGATAGAAATTTAGGTCAAGGCACGAATTTTCCTATGGACTCTAACCCTCGACTAACTCTCAACTGACACATGCAATCAACTAAGAAAATTTAGCAAGTAAACAATCAAGTACTCAACAAATCACTTCAATCCTCATTCGGACTCTAGAACTTTATCATCGACCATGTTGAGATTGAAGAGGACTCGAGGAATGGAAATTTAAGAATTTATAGGAATTCAATACCATCAACTCTCTCATTATCAACAGACAAGAATAAATGAGGGTATTTGGCCTTCGGGTCTTCCACATCCCAAGTACCTCTTCTATTAGTTGGTTCCTCCATAATACCTTGACATATGCAATCTCTTTGTTCCTCCACTTGCGAACCTGGCGATCAAGGATCTGGATAGGGATCTCCTCATAACTCACGCTGTCTCTCACTCCAATACTCTCAACAGGCACAATCAATTGTGGATCTCCCAAACACTTTTTAAGCATAGAAATGTGGAAAACTGGGTGGATGACCTCCAACTCTAATGGTAGCTCTAACTCATATGCCACATTGCTCACTCTTTTTATAATCTGATAAGGGCCAATGTACCTCGGACTCAACTTCCCTTTCTTTCTGAATCTCATCACACCTTTCATGGGTGACACTTTCAAATACACCCAATCATTGACCTCAAACTCTAAGCCTCTCCTTCTGACATCAATGTAGGATTTCTGTCTACTCTATGTAGTCCTCAGCCTCTCCCGAATGATTTTCACCCTCTCCACAGCTTGGTAAACCAAGTCTGGACCAATCAACTCTGCTTCACCTACCTCGAACCATCCAATCGGTGACTTACACCTCCTCCCATATAGTGCCTCATATGGAGCTATCTGAATGCTCGAATGAAAACTGTTGATGTAGGCAAACTCTATCAAAGGCAAGTGGTCGTCCCAATTACCTTCAAAGTCAATGGCACAGGCTCTCAATATATCCTCCAGGGTATGAATCGTACGCTCTGCTTGATCATCTGTCTGGGGGTGGAAAGTTGTGCTAAGGAGTACTTTTGTACCCAAACCTTTCTGAAAGGATCTCCAAAACTAGGCAGTGAACCGAGCTCCTCTGTCTGAGATGATAGATAAATGGACTCCATACAATCTCACAATTTCCCTTATGTATAACTGGAATAATCCTCCGCAGTGTTAGTTATCTAGACTGCTAGGAAGTGGACTGACTTGGTCATCTTGTCAACTATCACCCAAATTGAATCATGCTGTCTGTGGGACCTCGGTAAACCAGTGATGAAGTCCATATTGATTGTCTCCAATTTCCACTCTGGAATTTCAAAGTTCTGAGCTACTCCACATGGCCTTTGGTGCTCAACTTTAACTTGTTGGCAATTTGGGCACTTATAAATGAACTCCGTAATGTCGCTCTTTATTCCACTCCACCAGTAGACGTCTCTCAAGTCATGGTACATCTTGGTATATCCTGGGTGGATGGAATATTTGGAACTATGGGCCTCTGCCATGATCCTCTCTCGAACACCATCAACATCTGGAACACACAATATTTCTTGATACCTCAATACTCCATCCCCCTTTTGGTGAAATACATCACTTTCTGCTTATGCACATCCTCCTTCAACTGTAATAAGATCGGGTCTTGATCTTGTTTCTCTTTCACCTCCACTACTAGAGATGATGTTGATCCATTTTGCACATGAACTCCTCCTTCTTCTAACTCATCTAGTTGAACTCCCAATCGGGCTAGTCTATGAACCTCTTTGGCTAACTCCCTCTTTTCCTCTCCCACATGGGCGATGCTTCCCATGGACAACTTGTTAAGAGCATCAACAACCACATTAGCCTTACCTGGATGGTACAAGATGCTCATGTCATAGTCTTTGAGAAGCTCAAGCCATCTCCTTTGCCTCAAGTTAAGCTCTTTCTGGGTGAAGATGTATTGCAGGCTCTTGTGGTCGATGAATACATCAACATGTGTTCCACACAAATAATGTCCCCATAACTTGAGAGAAAACACCACCGCTGCCAACTTCAAAACATGAGTGGGATAGTTCTTCTGATACATCTTAAGCTGTCTAGAAACATAGGCAACAACCTTTCCGTTCTGGATCAGCACACATCCCAATCCTACCCTCGAAGCACCGTAGTAGATCATGAACCCATCTGTTCCATTAGGCCAAGGTCAACACTAGTATAGTAGTTAATCTCACCTTCAACTCTTGAAAACTTTTCTCACACTCGTCAGATCATTGAAATTAACCTTCTTTTGGTAAATTTGGCCAATGGCGCGGATATAGAAGAAAATCCCTCAACAAATCTTCCGTAATAGCCAACCATCCCAGAAAACTCCTTATCTCTGTCGGTGAGGTTGGTCTTGGTCAATTCTTAATTGCTTCAATATTTTGAGTATCCACACGAATTCTATCTTCAGAAATCACATGACCTAAGAAAGCCTCGAATTTAAGCCAAAACTCACACTTAGAAAACTTCGCATAGAACTCATGTCTCAGAGTGTCTGCAAAGCGATCTTAAGGTGATTGGCATGCTCTTCTTCATCTCTAGAATACACCAAAATATCATCAATGAATACGATCACAAACATGCCAAGATACTATCTGAATACTCTGTTTATCAAATCCATAAAGGCTGCAGGTGCATTTGTCAATCCAAAAGACATCACCAAGAACTCAAAGTGACCATATCGGGTTTGGAAAGTCATCTTAGAGATATCATATTCTCTGACCTTCAACTGTTGATAGCCTGATCTGAGGTCTATCTTAGAGAAAATAGTAGCACCCTGAAGTTGGTCAAACAAATCATCAATCCTTGGGAGGGGATACTTATTCTTGATGGTCATCTTATTCAACTGGCGGTAGTCAATACACATTCCCAGGGAACCATCCTTCTTTAGCACAAACAAGACCGGAGCACCCCATGGAGAGACACTTGGCCTTATGAACCCTTTCTCTAACAAATCCCTTAACTGTTCCTTCAACTCTTTCAACTCTTCAGGAGCCATTCTATATGGCGAAATAAAAATACGCTAGGTGTCAGAAAGAACATCAATTCCGACATCGATCTCCCTATTCGAAGGGACTCTAGGCAAACACATCAGGAAACTCGCTCATAATCAGGATAGATCAAAAGAAAGGGGCTCAACATCATCAGACTTTACTTGCACGTGGTGATAGATACATCCCATAGAGATCAATTTTGGGGCTTTGAGGTAAGAAATAAACTTACCTTTCAGAGCCACAAAATCTCCCTTCCACTCAATAACAGACTCATTCAGAAACTGGAATTTGATAGTCTAAGTTCAACAATCAACAGAGGCATAGCAGGAGTGAAGCTAATCTATACCAAGGATCACATCAAAATCAACCATCTCTAACTCAACCAGAGCTAGAAGAGTATCCCTATGATAGATGGACACCACACTATCTCTATAGATGCTCTCAGCTTGAATGAACTCACCAACAAGAGTAGAAACAGAAAATGGCTCAAACAAGCACTCAGGAAGAATCTCAAATCTACTTGCCATATATGGCGTCAGAAATGAACAAGTTGCACCCGGATCAAGTAAAGCATAACAAGGAAAGGTAAAAACTTGAAGCATACCCATCACAACCTCTGGTGCAACCTCTTAATCTTGTCGGTTTCCCATTGCATATAGATGGTTTGTCCTACCGCCTGCCCCTGCTGCAGCACCTCTCTGATTACCCCTCGTTGGTGGTGCTGTGGTAGAAATCTTGGCCCTATTTCCCCACACTGGATAATCCCTCTAAAAGTGACCTAGTTGACCACACTTGTAGCAAGCATTTCTTCTATCTTTACACTCTCCCAAATGCATCCTGCCACACTTCCCACAAGGTGGCTTCCCTTTAGAACCAAGAGTCGCACTTCCTTGAGACTGTGCACCCTATGGACTAAAGTTTGGCTGACCTTGGTGTCTCTGATCATATCTCTGGCTCGGAGCTGCTGCACTGGCTGAAGACGGTGTATAGCTAGAAGGCCTCTTCCGAAAGTATGACTTATCTCCCTTACCTTGCTTAGTCTGGGTAGGCTCAGGTCCTACTGATTTGGCCTTCTTAGTCAAATGCTCCTCTTTGTCCTTTTTCTTATCTTCCTTAGTCTGTTGGGCATAGACCATCATCCTGCAAATATCCATACCTGGAATCAACAACCCCGCCCTGCACTCCCTCTTCACCTGTCTACCCAATTCAGATACAAATTTCCTCATTCTCGCCCTCACATCCGAAACCATCTTTGGGGTATACCTGGAAAGCTGGATGAACTTCAAGCTATACTCTTTAACAGTCATCCCCTCTTGTTTCAATTCACAAACTCTTCAACCTTTGCCTTTTTGAACTTTTGAGGAAAGAAGTTATCAAGAAAGACACTCTTAAACTCATCCCAAACAGCGGGCTCAGTATCATCACCTCAACTCTCTTCCCACTGATTGTACCAAACATTTGTCATGTCTTTGAGTTGATAAAAAGTAAGCTCAACTCCCTCAGTCTTAGTCACATGCATAGTATTTAGTACCTTCCACATCATATCAATGAAATTTTAAGGGTCCTCCTCACCCTTGGATGCAATGTAGATAGGTGGGTTCATCCTTAGAAAGTCCCTCAATCTAGAGGCAGTTGTTGGCTCATGAGAGCTAGAACTAGGAGTCTGAGAGCCCTGGTTCTGGCTCTGAGCAGCTACCAGCTAGGTGAGCATGGCAATGGATCCTCGAAAGTCGGCCTCTGTAGTAGGAGCAGGTGGAACAGTAGGTGTCACAGGGACACCAGTGGTCCTAGGCAGTCGACCTCGGCACCTCATCTTTACCTGTGGAGGCACCTTTGAAGTAGGGTTCTCAGCAGTGCTAGTTGAAGCATTCCTCTGGGTCATTGTGCGTCTAGGTGGCATGATCTGCAATCATGTAATGCATGAGTCAGAAAGGAGTTTTGTAGAGTTTTCACTCCATTGCACGTACTCTATATAAAAAAGAAGGATAACCATTCCTACTGTTCTATAGCCTCTTGCTTATGAAGTGTGGTGCACAACACACTCATAAACAAGACTCTATTAGATACAACTTCATAGACTCCCTAAGACTCTTGAACTTTGTACTCTGGCACCAAGTTTGTCATGCCCAGGGCCGGTACCCTTGGTGTGGCCGGCACTTGAAAAACCATTACTGATTCCACAAGAGAATCAATTGGCCTCATCGTCACATCAACTCGACAGCAGAAGAATAATTCAACTAAACAGGCATCATATAAGAAAATATAACCCTATCACATCATAGCTTATAGATGAAAATAAGTTTAGATACAAAAGACTCATCAAGTTTTCTATTCAAATGTCTACGAAGCCTCTACTCAACCAGTCTAGAATGAAGTCATGACAGGCCATAGACACCTTAACTCAAAGAAAGTAAAGTGCTCAACGATAATGAAAGATAAAAAGTCTCCTCCGGAATGCAAGGAGGGCTCACCAACTCTGAAGTGTACTGAACTTGGGCCTCTCGACGAAGCTCATGCTGAGATCCTCTATCACCTGTATCTATATCATAAAACGATACAGGCCCAAATGGTCGTCAGTACATGGAATATACTGGTATGTAAAATAGCTCAGAAAAGTAAAGCTCGACTAACTCATCTCAATTCAGCGTCTCATGATCAGCTCAATATGCAAGTTTTATCGTAAAATCATTCTTTTGAAGTATGCTCAGCAAAATAGACTCAGTTTGAAATATCATGCTCAAATCAATGTTGCTTGTTAGTTTCTCTAATCGACATTCCTCATCCGACCACTTTTAAAGGTGATTCATAACGAATCGGTATCGTTGCCACGCCCGCCCTTAACTTGCCACGAAAAAGGGCGATCAACCTCAACCTCGCTCCCTCGGATCTTGAGAGAGTGTCCACTTATGGGACAAGAGTCGCCAGTATTATGCTAAAACAAATATCCTACACTGGCAAACATAGTTCTGGGGTGCTCCTCAATTACCTAACTCGGTGCTCAATACTCTCCCAAGACTATAACATGCTCAACTCATCATGTGACTCATAAATCAACTCAATCTCAACCACATAGGGTCATTCATCTCAACTCATCTCAATTAGTCATCAAGTCAAGTGATTAATGCAACAATTAACTCGACTCGGACTCATACGGTCATTTAGACTCACTCAATTTACAAGTAATAATGCAAAGTGCTCATGCATGGAGACATGTGTGACTCAATGTAGAGCCCTTTTGGCTTAGCTTGAAAAAAATGGCTTTAAAAAGTACTTTAGAAGCACTTTTTTAAGTGCTAAAATTTATTTGAAAAATAAGCACTTATGTGTTTGGATAAAAGTGTTGTGGCTGCAAAAAAGTTCTTGATGTATTTGGCACATAAGTGCTGTTAAGCACTTTTTCAATTAAAAATGTGTGAAATACCCTTCAAGCTGTTAACGTAATAAAAACTGATTACTTATTTTTCTGTCTAAAAAATAAAATAAAGTAAAATAAATTTATATTTTAATTCAATATCAATATAGACTTATTATTTAAGTAAATTTTATATATACAATTTATTTTTAATTTTTAAAATATATAGTTTGGATAGATCACATGAAAATTTTAAGATGTCTCTTTTTTCATGATCGAAATCGAAACATAATTGGGATATTCAATTGCCAAAACATACCAATTATTCCAATTTTCTCTTGTCCTCTCAAGAAACTTCCAACGTTTAACAACCAATAATGCTTATTCTTTATAATGACATGCATGTGGCTTCTTATTTCACATAAAGAATTTAAAATATTTTGTTAAGAGAGATCGCAACGAGAAGAGCAGCGGTGAAAAAACACTGTTGGGTTGTGGTTTCAAAGAGTAGAAGATTGTTGGTCTGTGGTTTAAATTGAAACAATGAGAAGGAAGAGAGTAGTTAGCGTTACTTTAGTTAAGGATATTTTTGGGAATATGAAAAAATATTTAGGGTAAAAAGGTAATGTTTTTGGTCAAACTATAATAAAGCCAAAAAATAAAAAGTTGGGGCGATGCTGCTTTTTTACTTTTACCTTATTTTAAGCAAATTTTAACTTTTTTTAATCTGTTTTGAAAATTATCAAACACTTTTATAAGCTAAAAAGAATTTAAAAGCAGGTTTGACCAACTTTTAAGCTAAGTCAAAGGGCTCATAATGTATTTCTCATACTCAATCATGCTCAAACTACCCGGCTCATATACTCAGACTCATCATCAACTCTATAATATGCACAAGAACTCATGAAATCATGCAATTTAGGAGTCATGCTATCAAGTGAAAAGCTCTATCACAACTTCAGGAAGAAAATCATGCAATTCAACAACATACCTCATACATCATCAAGAAATCTCATAATAGGTATAAGAATTTAGTATTAGAGTAGTAAAATTTCTCAAATATCATCTCATACCAATGTTTTGACTCAAATAAGTGAAGGGGCGTGTGAAAGAACAAGATTCCACACTTTGGTAAGCCTTACATACCTGAGAATGGAAGAAACAATAGAACCACAACCAATCTTTGCACTTGGATTTGAAACCCTAGCTCCCCTTTCTTCTCTCCTCTTACTCTCAAGAAAATCCAAGTGAAAAATGGGGGAATGAACACTCTAGGGTTTGATTTTAGGACCTTATACAAGTCTAAAGATGTGAGGGGTTTTAATTAAAAAGAGTTGGAAAGGATAGAAATACCCCTTAGTGAGAACTGCCGACAGGGTCCATGAAACCTCGTTTACAACTCATCGTCCCTCGTACGAGTTGTAACTGCCCCTTGTCCATGAAGAGTCTAAAAATTCTGAATCTCTAGGAATTGGTACGAAACCTCCAGTTACGAGTCGTAAACCGATATACAGGTCGTAGATGCCATCTCGTAGACCTAAAGTCCCAAAAATCTAAGTTGTTGGAATTCGCCACGAAACCCCTCTCTACAAGTCATAACGTGCTCCACGAGTCGTAACCTATCTCGTACTCTGAAGGTCCTTGAAACTTGAATCACTGGAATTTCATACGAAAGCCCCTCTACGAGTCGTAAAGCTGAGTACGAATCATAGAGGCTCTCATAAACCCTCTGTTGCAGCTTTTTCTCAGATTTTCTCAGCAGTTCTCTGCACAATCTCATCCAAATCAAATAGAAGGAATATAAGGGGTGTTACAATGTTATAATATCAACTACTATTATTGCCTATGGATTTCATCCATTCAATTGGTATACTTTCCTTTTCATTCTGTACCATCGTTAAGAATTTATAATGGAACTAGTCTATAGGATTTTTTGTTACTTATTACCTTTTGACCGTTCGTGAGTTTCTCTTTGTTAGGAACCTCAAAATCTAAAATGAATCTATGATACACCTTTGACACTTTGTTTGGATGGTTGTTGTGTATTATTTCATAATATATAATATCTTATTGTATTGTGTTATGTTGTGTCATATATTGTCTTCTTTTTTGCCTTTACCTAATGTTACGCATCAATAATTTGAATGATAAATCTACAAGAAAATTAGGCACGAGGTAGAGTACTATGAAAAAGTATGATAAAGGAGAAAATATGTCACAGCCCGAACCCGGGGCCGTGACTAGTGCCGATTTGGCACTATTACCAAAACAAACACACATGATTACATTA
>JAPFFP010030825.1:0-15668 GCA_026153255.1 Solanum medicagineum | reverse complement strand
TAAGTACATGAGTTCTTGTTGCTAAACAAAGTTCATGAGTTGTTTCATTTCATACGCATTTCATTTCTTATGTAACACACTCCCTTCATTGCCATATTGTATTGCATGATTATTCATATGTCATATGCTACCAATACAGCCTTATAACTTCAATATTTTGACCACCAAAAGAATCATCTCAAAGGTAATTGAAAGATAAAGCAAAGCATATAGTTTTTGATGGGTGGTAGCCTGAGGGGTGGAAGTATCACCTAACTAGGGATGATCTTATCATGGGTGGTAGCCTGAGGAGTTAAGGAAGAACCTAGCTAGGGAAGATCCCGATATCCCGAGGGGTGGAAGCATCACCTAGCTAGGAAAAATCTTATTACGGGTGGTAGCTCGAGGGGTTAAGGAAGAACCTAGCCAGGGACGATCCCGATACAATTTACCACTGATCAGCTAGTCATTTATAGTACATGATGTGCACACATTATACAGTAAAGGTAAAGCAATATAAAGAACTTAAAGTACATGATTCCAAAGTATATCCAAAGGTGGTCTCTTATTCTACACTAGTGTATGGTTTCATTTGAGTTGTTATTTCATATAAAGTATTTGTTGCCTTACATATTCAGTACATTATCTCGTACTGAGTCCCTTGTTGGGGACCTGTATTTCATGCTGCAGGTACAGGTGCTAGTAGATCTCCCCATTAGAGTCCAGGACATCCAGCTGCTGTTTCCAAGCTCCAGGTTGTTCCGGAGCTTTGTACCTGTCTAAAGCTTATATGGTTGTATTGTACAGTTATTCGAGGTGGGGCCTGTCCCGACCCATATTTGATACTTTCTATTATCTAGAGACTTTCTAAACTATGTAAATTAAAGTGTGGTCATGTCTCGTACTTCAGACACTGTGGCCCCCACGGCCTAGTCATATGCATTTTCGTTTGGCTTGTATTAGTGTTTACTTGCATAAAGGCATGTTAAATATATAAATCCATTATAAAATGTATAGAAAGTGCATAGATATAGGTTAGTTCTCCCGAGCGTTATTGGCAACGGGTGTCGGTCCGCCCTAACGGGACTTGGGGCGTGACAGGTGGTATGAAGAGAGATATTGCCAAGTTCATATCCAAATGTCACAATTTCCAACAAGCGAAAGTTGAATATCAAAGGTCGGGTGGCCTAGTCCAAGACATAGAAATCCCTACTTTGAAGTGGGAAAAGATCAACATTGATTTTGTGGTTGGGTTACCTGAGACTAGAAAACATTTTGACTCTATTGGGTTGTCTTGGATCGAATGACAAAGTCGGCTCACTTTCTAATGGTCAAGACCACTTATGGTGCCAAAGATTATGCTACGTTGTACATCCATGAGTTAGTTAGATTGAATGGGGTGCCCTTGTCTATAATATTCGAATTATGGTGCTCAATTCACTTCTCACTTTTGGAGGTCCTTCCAAAGATTTCTTAGTACCAAAGTTAAGCTTAGTATGACTTTCACCCTCAAACGGATGGTCAAGCTGAGAGGACTATCCAAACTCTTGAGGATATGCTTAAAGCTTGTGTTATGGAGTTTAAGGGTAGTTGGGATGAACATCTTCTACTTTTTGAGTTTGCTTACAATAATAGCTACCACTCAAGCATTAGTATGGCTCGCTTTGAAGCTTTATATGGTAGGCATTCTACATCCCCAGTTGGGTGGTTTGAAGTGGAGGAAATGGCTTTGCTAGGTCTGGATTTGGTCATAGAAGCCTTGGAGAAGGTGCAGTTGATAAGGGAGAGATTGAAAACAAACCCAAGTATACAAAAGTCTTACTCCAATGTGAGGAGAAGAGATCTTGAGTATAAGGTTGGTGATTGGCTTTACTTGAAAGTCTCACCCATGAAGGGTGTGGTTCTGTTTGGCAAGAAAAGGAAATTGACCCCAAGGTTTGTAGGTCCTTATAGAGTTTTGAGGAGAGTAGGTGAGGTTTCATTTGAGTTGGATTTTGCCTATGGAGATGAATATGGTTCATCCGGTCTTCCATGTGTCCATGTTGAGAAAGTTTGTAGTTGACCCAAGTGTTATAGTGCCCTTAGAGGTTGTGGGTATTGTAGAGGACAATGTGACTTATGAGGAGGTCCCGGTGGAAATTTTTGATAGACAAATAAAGAGGTTGAGAAATAAAGATAAAGCTTCCGTCAAGGTCCTTTGGAGGAACTAACAAGTTGAAAGTGTCACATGACAAGCTGAGGCAGACATGAGAAAGTGATACCCATATCTATTCCACTCTACTTAAGCCGAAGGTACTAATTTAAGTACCCTATATGATTTCAAGTCTTAAGTTCCAACCCTTATGTCATTTTGCATGTATTCATATTTATGGTAACATGTTTATGGTGATTTTGACATTCATGTTGAGATTTGTGAAAATGATGTTTAAATGCATTTGTTGTGTTCATGTCGGGCTGAAATCTTCATGATTACTTCTCTTATGTGTGTTTCTTGGACATTCGGGGACGAATGTTCCCAAGGGGGAGATATTGAAACACCCCAAAATGTCTTTTGGAATGCCCATAATCGTAATTTTCATATATCTCAAAATCTATGCGTGATCTCGAAAATCAGACTTCATATTCGTGATCCGGGGGAAAATTGAGTAGGAAATGGGTATAACTCAGATTTTAGAGGACCCGTAATGAAAAATAATTTTTGTTAATTTTTTATTTCCAATGTGCATCTGCGACTAGGCCATGATGCGGACTGGGCGCGAATCGACATAAAAACTTCCTCCGCAATGGGTCTGTATTGCAGACTAGATGCGGACCGTGTATTATTTTCCTTATTTTTTTATGCGCCCAAGGGCATTGCCTACTAAAACTTGAAATCACACATACTTAGCCATTTTTCAACGCTAGAACTCACAAAACCCTCTCTCAAACTCCTCTAAGAATATCAATTCTCTCATTCAAATCTAAAGATCTCAAGCTCAATTTTGGAACTCAAGAATTCATTTGAAGCTCTAAAACAACTTCAAGTTCTCTTCAAGGAAATCAAGGTTTAAGGTATGTGGATTTCATTCATTGGATCCCTTTCACCCATGGAGCCCAACCTTCCCTTTTCATGAAAATTGCATGTCTCCAAGTTGTACTACCTATGGATATCTCTTATCATGGATTATGAATATAAATTATGTTAGGGTTTTATGAAATATTGATTGATTATGCATGATTATCTATTTCAAGCTTATACCATGAATTGAATTTGTCTATTGAGACTATATATGTTTTGAGCTATCAAACTATGAACTATTATGAGCCTTTATGATGGATTTCAAGATACCCTACATGAGGGTTTTACTACGTATTAGTGGATTAATTTTCATTAAGTTTACTCATCTTATTTCACTCTTGAATTGCATGGTTTTGAACAAGTATCATGAACCCACCATGTGTTTGATAAAATGTCAAGTCAAGAATTCTCGAGTTATTGATGATCTATTTCATGATTTACAAGTCAAGTGACTATATGATGATTAAGGGATTTCAAGTATGTATTGAATTCATGAAAAGTATCATGATTTACAAGTATCAAGTTAAGCCCTATTTTAAGATTTTTACCTCTTGTGAGCCATTCAAGTTAAAGGAAGGGTTCATGTATGATTATGATCTATGCTCATGTTCAAGTTAGGCTCACTGCTAGAGGTCAAACATGTTTATGAGCTACTCAAGTCATGTTCTTACAAGTCATTCATGTTATGATCAAAGTAATGATTATTTCAGGTGGTCTGTGGGATTTGACCTGGCACTGATTGAGGCTTAAGATGGGGGCTCGACTCAAGGGGTCCTTATATAAAGTATTTAGCCTCTAAACTATGTGCCACCATAGGATTATGATTATTACCCTCGCTATACTAGTGGATCCATCTATTTCATGTTATCATATTTGGTTTGCCTTGGCAAGTAGACCACACTTCGCTGGGGGATGTCATGCCCGGTCACCTGAACTGAGGACGTGTCAAGCCTCGGAGTCCAAGTCATAGTTGTTTGGTCTATATCGGTTGAGGTCACTTGCAACATATGTACGTTATATATATTGTGCAAGATGAATGATTTACAAACATGTTTTATTATGAGAATTAATCATGCATGCCATATTGAGATTAAATATCCATTGCTTATGATTATGCATTTTGACTAAATTAGCTTATGTCTTATCGCATTGCATCCTGCATACTTAGTATATTCAAATGTACTAACGCATATTCTATGCCTACCTAATATTACCATGTAGGGACCGGAGCTCCTTTTGATCTTCCACATGACTAGTTCAGTACTTCGGAGATAAGCATTGTGGTGAGCCCTCAAGTCCGAGGACACTATCTACATTATTCTTACTATTTTGAGACTTCATTATGTTGAACACTTGTTATTATGAGGTTAAGCCCAGAAAGTGTCTTGGCCCTCGCTCTTTTCCAAGTTAGAGGTGTTGTTGGATATTATGATGTACTTATGCTATGAGCTTGACTCTTTTATGCTTCTATGAATTTCAAGACTTCCCTTAGTCCTGCTTCCCTTTTATTTTATCTCTTGATATTATTTATTTTGCTTCCGCGATGTATGATCGATATGCTAAGAGGCTTGTTTAGGGTCCCTTCGGGTTCCCCCTTCAACGTGTCACGTCTAGGCCTTAGGCTTGGTCGTGACAGTTCTAACTCATGGCATTTAGGAGAAAAAATGTAGAATTAAAAAAATTAGGGATTTTCATAGACTTTTTAGGCTCAAATTATTCCCATGCATGCTCATGTAAGTAATGTATGTGAAAATAATAAGAAATCATGCTAGGGTTCATGTAGCAAGGTAAAATCATCAAATTCAAGTAATTAAACATAAAAATAGTAATTCATGCAAGATTCTGTAGAAATACATTAGTTTTTAGGAAAAATCATCAAGAAACATTCATGGGAGACTCAATTTACTGACATCACCATCAATCTGGGTTATGCCCATGGAAGAACAGAATTCAAGTTTTGGTTAGCCTTACATACCTGAAAGTTTTGAATCTTGAAGTACCTTGGAAGAATTCTCATGTTTTCCTTCAAACCCTGGCCCTTTTTCTCTTTTGAAACCTTGCTTCTACGTTTGAGAGAGTGTTTTAGTATAAAAAGATTAATCTGACATGTTTAGGGCTTTATCTAGGTGTAAAAACGTCAACCCTAGCTTTAGAAAGTGTGGGAAAAGAGGAAATTAGCCTTTCTTAAAAAGCTACCAAAAGTCGTCTACAGGCCCATTTACGGCCCATAGAAAGTTCCACGGCCCATAGGGATCCTTCCGTAAAGTTTTGGCCCAATTTTGGGGTCTCTAGTTCACCTTTATGAGCCCATTTTACAGCCCATAGAAGGCTCTACGACCCGTAGATAGGTTTGTAAAGTCTAGGACCAAAAATCAAAGTTTTAGGACTTTGTTCCATGAATTATCAGACCGGCCGTACTTCAATTTTTGGCCTGTAAAGAGGTTTCGTAATATCACTCTGCTCTGGCAGTCTTCAGTAAAACGGTCATAACATTTGATTCTAAACTCCAAATGAGGTGAAACCAGTTGCGTTGGAAAGCTAATTCAAAGGGCTTTCATTTTATAGGTGACGAGGCACCTAATTTTCTATGTGCTAATATTTATAATCATTTCAAGTTAACCCTTGCATAATCTAACACTAGAAACTCAATTTATAGGACAGTTTTAAACTCGACTAAAAACTAGAGGTCTCTTATGACCCTAATACACTTCTCGCATATTAGAATGGGGCTTGAAACATAGGTTCGTGTGAGGATAGAGTTATGGGTGTCACATCTCAATTTCTTGAGCTTTGCTAGAATAACTTGATGTAGAAACATGCCACTAAAATTAGTTCACTAAGCTTGAATTAAGCAGAATAGTTGCAAAGCGACTAAGTTATGCATGGATTCTCAATGTAAATGGAAAATAACCCCTACTCTCCTTTCGAAGTGGGACATTGTTCTCAATCATGTTCCACTCTTTAAAGCAATCAATATGGTAAATATGGCCACAATTGATTCTTGCAAGTTTTTCCTTATCAGAATACTCTTCCTAAGACACAACTTAATGGACGTACAACTATCGAGAGAATGTAAATAGGTAGCACGGGTAGAGACAAGTAAAGTTAGACATATATGCCAATAGTATAGAAATGAAAAGATGTGTAATGATTTGGGAGTTTAGTATTAGAAATTGATCCCATATTGTTACCATAAAAATGAAACTACTTGATGCACAACTATCGAGAGAATGTAAATTTTTTACTAAACATGCATTCTTATTTAGCTGTTACTGCTTATTTTCATTTCCTTCGTCCCTAAATAATTCAATATTTTCTATTTGAATGGTTAAATAAATTTGCTTTGTTTTCTCAAAGGAATGTATAATGTTTTTTCATTCAAAGTTGATTATTAATGGTGTTTAATATGCTTTGAAGTACATAGATTCTATTCCAAAAGCTTATAGAGTAACAGTCAATTTGATAAACTTATATAATCAATAACATCAAGTTTTTCACATGGAAGGAGTCTATAATAAAGAAATTCCAAGTTACAATTACATTTAATAAATACTTTTAGTTTTGCAACAAAATTGTCATATTTCACAAAGATTCTAAATGAATCTCTAAAGTTACTTGTACTGAATGAAAAGGATTGTCATATTTCATAAGGATGTGAATTATATCTCTATTTACTTGTACTAGTGTTGAACTATAATTATTTAATCTCAAAGAACAGGCAAAGCAATACTTACCTTAGTGTGGCTAATGTTTTCTTAAAATAGTCATGATATAGAAAATGAATTGTCTATCGGATCAAAAACTTATTATTCAGCCATATAGTAAACGATATAGAAAAAAGGTGGTGCAAGGTGAGGCGAAGGAGGTCGTTCTTGATAGTGGAGGCATTTTGCATGTCAAAGGGAGAGTTTATGTGCCCCATGTTGGTTATTTGATTCTTAATATCCTTGTAAATGCATATAGGTATATCCTTGTGCGACCAAAATATATCATGACTTGAGACAACATTACTGGTGGAGTTAAACTAAGCAAGGCATAGTTGATTTTTTATTGAGTGTCAGAATTACCAGTAGTGAAGTATGAATATCAACAGTCAGGAGCTACTCTTCAGTAGATGTCCATTGTTGAATAGAAGCAGGAGAGAATAGATATGAGCTTTTACATCATACTCTCCAAGACCTTGGGAAAGTATGATCATTCAATGTGTTTTATGGATACTTTGAATAAGTGGGCGCTCTTCATTTTAATTCATTAATATATAGTCAAAGAAGTTATCTAAAGTGTATATTAAGGAAATTGTTAGACTACATGGGTTTCCATTTCGATTGTTTCTGATAAGGGAACATATTTACCTCTAATTTTCAGAAAAACTATATGAAGTGTTGGGGACTAGATTGGAACTTAGCACGACGTTATACTGATGAGTCCATATTTTAGACTCATTTTGAGGAAAATTGCAAGGAAACATTGCCCTTAGTGTGTTAATAATTCCAGTTGCTAATAACTACACATGTGTGACGAGAAAAAATGGTGTTAAAAGTGTTCAAAAGGGAAAGATTTGGTGGAATCACGAAAAGTAAACAAAAGTGCTGAAAGGCGGTGAAAAATGGTGTCGCTGACATACTCGGTGATCTGCTGAGCAATCAAGAAAATCGCCTAACTATGCAACAACCAAGGTTCCAAGTCAAGTTAGGAGTGCAATCAGGATTAGTGTCACAAATCACACTTAGCGTTACACTGAAGTGCCCAAATGATCACCTAAAGTTGCAGCACCCAAATCCCTAAAACACTGACAAAAAGGTGATATGAAGAATATTTCGGGACGTTGGCGAATTGGAAAGGCAGAGTAAAGAGTCATTGCCTAACGTTGCAGTAGAGGAAGCCTCATAGGATGCACAGGAAAGAGGTCAAGTGCACATTCGAGGCATCGCTGCAATGCTTGGCGATGATCGGTGTCATAACCTGGACCTAGGGCCCAGGAGTGACATGAAAAATGGGAACTCGAGAGTTTCTAAACAAGCCTCGTAGCATCCATTCAAACATCATCAATTCGGAAGCGAATGTAAATAATAAATACATAGTTCTAATGGACGAAAAAGTAGGACTCATGCTATGGGGATGTCATAGGGATAAGGGTTAACATGGATTCACATAGCACATAATACATAAGAACTAAAGGGAGGGCAAGTATGACTCACTTTATATGGGCAATACGGGACTTATTAGGATCTTTCACATTTCCACATCAAACATACATACATATCATAATTCTCATAACCAATCCATGATAGTCATATCTAATAGATAACTATGATCATAAGCTCCAAATACAACACATAGCATATAGATCCGACAAGAGACTACAAGATGTCCAACAATGCCTATCATAAATTGGACAGGGGCCAAGACATGTCCCGGGCTCACCCTCAAAGTAAATGATATAAACAAAACATCATAAGTAGAGGAATGGTAGTTTTTCCTTGAAAGATAGGACCCACCACAACAAGTATCTCAAGATCCAATCTAGCAGGTGTACGGCGGATGAAGGTAAATCTTTGATCTCTATATAGTTAGATCATGTAGGCAAAAGTATGTGTTAGTACGTTTGAATGTACTAAGTATGTGGGGATGCAATGCATATGACTTATAAAACCTGCATTTCAATGCTTGATGATAAGGGCACATAATATAGAAAGAATCATATATCCAAAGAAGGGTAGTACACAATATACCATGAATTCCATGATGCATGAAATACAAAGATGCTCATATATAGTGGGGATGTAACCTCAACTGACATATAAGACCAAGTGAGCTATTACATGGAATCTCGATGTTATGCCCATAACGAAAAGGAGGTGGTCTACTTGCCAAAGGTAAACCATAGTTCTCCTTACGAGCCTCCCATTTTGGAGAAGTAACCTTCCTTATAGGTCTCCCATTTCTGATAGGATTTTCATATCATTTCTTGCGGTCATGCCTCAACTAATGGGATAAGCCTCATATCTTTCTACTGGGTCATGCCTCAACTAACGGGATGAGCCTCAGATCTTTCTATTAGGTCATGCCTCAACTAATGGGATGAGCCTCAGATCTCAATACCTATGCTGGCAAATAGTTCAAGGAAAGGGAGTAGTGTCCTTGGTGATAGCCCTGATGCCCCCAACCCATCGGTGCTAAGTCAAAACACCCCACGGGAATACTTATACATATATATACTTTTAAAAGAGGAAATAGTCATTTCAAATCCTTTCAATGCATATTTAGGATCAAAGACCAAACACATTCATAATAATTCCTTCTTAGGCTCAAATGCCAAAACATAGTCATAACTCATAATTCTCATGCATCGGAATGGCTCATTCATATATACAAAATGGTGCAAGCACCCATAACGCTCAAAGAGCTATAATCATAGACATTTATGTGATCACATTCTTATCATAACCAATATCTTATTAAAACCGTATCATAAAACATAATTGGGTTTAACCCACTTCATAATTTTCATAAAAATCCAATGTTCATGAATGCATATGCCATGAATGATGTGAGAATGCATGGGTAATTGAGATTCAAACTTAAATCAACAATATAATATGAAATTGAAGTAAATTTCATAATGAAATCCACATCTAGATCATAATATAAATCACCCATGCATAAATCAAGCTTTAAAGGGGACATGCATCTCCATAACTTTATAACTTCATTGTAAATCATCATACTAGGGCTTAAAGTAAATTAAAATCATAAACAAAGCACATCCCATACATTAATTGAATTTAATAAATTAAAATAATTAAAACCCACATTTAAAGTAAGATTAATTTCATGAAAAATTGCTTGAAAAATTTGGGTCCCCTTGATTGGAAGGAACCAAGGATCAAAACCCACTTACCTTGCTTAGGAAGAGGAATTTGAGAAGAATTTAGCTTCAAGTCGAAACCCCAATTGAATCCTAGCGTGAATCTTGAAGATGAGACTTGAGTGAATTTTGAGAGTTTGATTTTAAAAACTAAGGGTTACTTTTCAACGAGGGCTAGAATTAGTATAGGAGAAGTTTAGGAATGTAAAGGTTGTTTTAAAAGTCTTAAAAAGCTTTGGGGATGGGTCAAAAATCAAAAACACCTCAATAAAGTTCCTCTTTAAATTTTTTCCTTAACTCCTCATGGCTAGCTTCATAGATCGTGAAGCTCTTCACGGTTCGTGAAGGCTCCTTGTCTAGCCCATTCATATTCTACGAAAAAGGGCATAACTTCTTGCTCTGAACTCGGAATGAGGTGAAACCAGATGCGTTAGAAAGCTAATTGAAAGAGATCCAATTTGATTAGTTATGGGCCACCCAGTTATATTTATGCTAATATACATAACTATTTAAAGTTGACCCTTCTATCGGTACATGTGAAAAACTTAGCCAATGGAATTCCACAGAACTTGGCTTGATGTAGGAGACCCATGATGGGCCTTAAACAACATAAATAAGCTTGAATTTAGAACTTGAAAGTGAACTTGTTTTGAGCTTGAAGATCACATACTTAGAATTATTCAATGAAGTCACCTTTACGGGTGGCCACATGGGTTGTACACCCTACATGAGTCATGAACTTGGCCGTGTGAACATACTTTGTCCCTAAAACTTTTCCAAAACCAAATTTCTATGCTCCATTGAGGTTGTACAAATTTTGGGTCCTTATAGTTTGTCTTGACCACCGAACGACATTTCACAGAACAAACTTTCACACATTTGCACGGAGTATATTAGCAAATTTTAGAAAGGATATTGTACATCAAATGTTCATTCCATATCAGAACAATTACACTGTAGTAGTATTACCTAGAACTTTTCTCTTAGAGTATAAAGGAGGCTAGGGTTTTGAAGCTTTTGCGCATCAAATTGGAAAAGATTAGCTGGTGATAGTCAACTAATTTTTACCCAATCTTGTTACCCATGACATTTGCTACTATGTATGGTATTCAATCTTTAATTTCTAAAATGTGTGGCTAAAACCCCTATGTTGGGGGTGTGCTTTTGATATGAGTTTTTAATTTAATTGTTGGGTTTGTGATATCTTGACTTACCTATAGTTGATATGGGTGAATTTATATCTGCTCCTAAGTTTAATATATGAATTTCAAGGTTTAAAACTTGGGGTTTTGTTTCATATCTCTGATTGTTGCTTAGCTGGAACATTTAGAGTGTGGAATGGATATAATAGCCAGAAACCTTATGGGGTTTCAGTTGACATCCACATTCATGGATTCAATAGCCAAGGTAGTAGGCATTTTGCTTGACTTCTTAGGCCAAACGTGTCTTCAATGGTCTGTGTGCGATAATTTAACTGATTCATGCGAAACACCCATATAGCATAGGTAATTTGGGTCACAAGCAACTAGCCTATTCACTCCACAATAACTCATGTGATCAAGTATCTAGATTCATTTGTTAAATTACTGCTCATATTTGCACATCCTCAACATCTTCCCTTGATAGGTGTTTAATTCGATAATTAGAACTTGTTAGATGAGCTCTATTTTGATTATACAAACCCCCCAAATCCAACAATTACTTGGTCCAATGAGTCACTTACGCCATGAATAATAATTCCCAATAAGATCGATCGTAACCTTTAAAGTTGGGTTATTATGCTGATGATGACTGTCTCTTCCGCGTTTGAGTAGCTGGGTTGAGCGACACCAAAAATAGCGTCATTGTCGAGGAATTGGTGTGTTCATATTGAAGAATTTGTTGATCTTTGTACATGTAGTTAGAATTCTTTTCAATAGGTATAAAGATGGAGGATGATGAAAGTGTTCATGGTGTGAATTTTGGGGACATGAACGGGATGCAAGACGTTAATTGGGTTCAGGTTGGAAGCACCGGGGCTATCAGACTACCCCTATTGATTAGAGGAGTTAAATTTCTATATAACGAGCACCATGTTGCAAATCCTCTAACTGAAGTGATTGTTCGGTGGTTTCAGCCACAAAGATCCTCATGAACACTTAAGGAACTTCATTCATGTGTGTCTCCAATTCAACTTCAGGGGAGTTAGCCAGGAAGCTACTCGACTAAGGCTATTTTCTTTCTTAATCACTGGAGAGGAACTGAGATGGCTACCGGAGTTACCTCATTATTCTATTATTTCACGGGAGGAGTTGTAGAATGCATTCTTAGAGAGATTTTTTCCTTCCTCGAAGTTGATTAAATTGAGAAAGAAGCATTGAAAATTTCAAGCAGTTAGAGGGTGAGCTGTTGCATTAAACATAGCACAGGTTTAGAAAACTTTTGCTTTAGTGACCTAACCATGGAGTAACAAACCATATGCTCTTACAATACTTTTACGTAAGTCTTGATGCTGCAAATAAAGGAATAGCTGATCAGCTAGTGAGAAGAGGTTTAATGACACAATCATTCCCTGAAGATTGTAACCTCATGGATGGCATGACAAAAATTAATAGAGCATGGTACACAAGAGATAATGTAGTACCTTCAAGTCACAGAGGTTCTACTAAGGAGCAGCTTGCTAAAGACAAGAAAGGGATGAGAACATGGCTAAGATGTTAACTCGGCTTAATCTTTTGACCAAGCACGTTATAAGAGGAAATCACAAGAATGTGAATGTTGTGGGAGCTACCGGAGAGGTGATGTTTGAAAGTGTACCATTTGAAGGTTGATACAACAAAGAATGTCATTACATGAGAAACCAAATGGTGGGTTCTCGACCGTCATTTCAAAGGCCACCCAGAATCAAGGTTGGGACAACTACTCCAGATGGCGAGATCGAGCATAGACTGATCAAAATTAAGTTGGGCGTTGGAGGAATCATGAGGGAGACATGTACGTTCCACCACACAGTAGAGTGAAGGCTGCTGAACTAGTGGTTAATCAAGAGAATCCTCAAACAGAGGATATGCTTTGATAAATTTTGAGCAAGGTGGAGGCTTCGAACAAGGTCCGAAATGAAATGAAAACTGATTTTCCTAACTGAGTCAAATTGTGACGTCTCATTCAGTGTCCATAAAATATTTGGAGGCTCAACCAAGAAATATTTTAGCTCATTTGAATCAACATCCTAAGTGAGATCTACACAGTGACATGGGTATCCAATCCAAATAGGAATGATCAGCAATGCTTAGCCATAACTACTCAAAGCGGAAATTTGATCAAAGGTACTAAACCATCACTTGTTGTTGATGAAGCTTTAAAAAGGTGGAAGAAAAAAGAAGATATAATTGTTGTTGAGGATGATGAGTAGGAGGCTCAAGTTGTAAGTGATGATGTTCTTGGCAATCCCGAGAACGATAAGCAAGAGAAAATAGGGGATAATGCGATGAAAGCCAAGAACACTCTCCCTGAAAATTCAAGTCCATCTGTGAGGACAAAAGCACCTCACCTCAAAGTTGATTCTCCATTCCTACAAACGTTGAAGAAGAAAGAGGAGGGTGCTAAGTTTCAAAAGTTTCTTTCTATGTTCAATTATTTGTCAATAAATGTTCCACTTGTGGAAAAATTAATTAAAATGCCAGAATATGCCAAGTTCATAAAAGAACTGGTGACAAAGAAGAGAACTCTTGAATGTGAGACTATTAAAGTGTCTCACAACTGCAGTGTAATCGTAACACAAAAGTTGGTGACAAAGATGGAAGACCCAGGGACGTTCACCAATCTCAAAGTTCAGTAAAGCTCTTTGTGACTTAGGGGCAAGCAAAAATCTCATGCCCCTAGCTATTTTTGAGGAACTGGATTTGGAAACCCTTTCACCAACTACGATGCATCTGCTCATGGCTAATATGTCTATAAAAAGACCAGTGGAAATTCTTCACGATGTATTGGTGAAGGTAGATAAATTTATCCTTCCTGCAGACTTTGTGATTTGGGATTGCAAGGTACGGATGTGCCAATCATTTTAAGGAGGCCATTCTTAGCCACCGGGTGAGATGTGGTTGATGTTGAGAGTGGTGACTTGAAATTTAGAGTGAATGATGAGGAGGTTTGTTCTCAACATCTGGAAAGCTTTGAAATTAAGAGATGATCATAGGGTATTAATTACCATGGCCTAGTCGGCGGTCTCTTGAGGTGAAGAGGGATGATCTCGTGCCACGACGTTAACTAAGGCGCTTCTTGGGAGGTAACCTAAAGTGAGTATTTTACTATTTTTTCAGTCTGAATAATAGGTGTTGAATTGTTCAGGGTTGATATTGAAACACCCCTCATGTGCTTCACAATGCCCTATAATCGTAATTTCCATATATCTCAAAATCTATGCAATTTGGAAAATTCGACTTCATATTCTTTATCAAAGGTCGAAATTGAATGGGAAAAAGATATAGCCCAGATTTTAGAAGACTCGTAGCAAAAAATAATTTTTGCTATTTTGGAATTCAATTGGTTGTTTGTGTTTAGGCCGCGGTGCGCCTGGGGCGCGAACAAGTGTAAGTAGTCCCTCCGCGTTTGGTCCCCGTCACAGACTGGATGCAGACCAGTGTAAGATTTTCCTAGTTTTCTTACTTCATCCAAGTGCATTGGAGTAATAGCCGCATGTCCATTTAAAGTGAAATCTTTCATACCTAGTCATTTTTCAACTCTATAACTTACAAAACCCTCTCTAAAACTCCTCCAAGACATTATCAAATCTCTTATTTAAACTCAAGGATTTCAAGCTCTATTTTGGAACTCAAGAACCCATCTCAAGCTTCAAGTCTCCTTCAAGTTCATTTCAAGAAATTCAAAGTTTAAGGTATGTGGATCTTCATCCATGGGTCTTTTCACCCATGGAGCCCAACCTTCTATTTTTATAAAAACTGCATGATTTCAAATTATATTACTTATGAGTGTCTTTTATTATGAAGTCTAAACATAAATTATGTTGGGGTTTTTGTCAAGTATTGATTGATTATGCATGAATATTTATTTTAAGCTTATTCCATGAATTGAGTTTGTCTATCGAGACTATGCATGATTTGAGCTATGACACTATGAACTATTATGAGCTTTTGTGATGGATTTCAAGATTATCTAAATGAGGGTTTTAATACAATATTGGTGGGTTGATTTTGAATTTATTTTACTCTCCTTTTTATACTCTTGAATTGCATGATTTTGAACAAGTATCATGAACCCACCAAGTGTTTGATGAAATAACATGACAAGAATTCTCACGTTGTTGATGAACTATTACATGATTTCCAAGTCAAGTGACTTCACGATGATTAAGGTCTTTCAAGTATGTATCTAACTCTTGAAAAGTATCCATGATTTTACAAGTATCAAGTTGAGCCCTATTTCAAGATTTTAACCTCTTGTGAGACATTTATGTCAAGGCAAGGGATCGTGTATCATTATTATTTACTCTCATGTTCAAGTTGGGCTCACTAATAGAGGTCAAGCATGTGAATGAGCTACTCATGTCATGTTATCATGTCTCTTATAAGTTATTCATGTTATGATTAAAGTATGATTAGTTCAACTATTCCATGGGATTTGACTTAGCACCGATTGAGGCTTAAAATGGGGGCTTGACTCAATGGGTCCTTATTTAAAGTCTTTAGTATCTAAACTATGTGCCACTATAGGATTATATATTTTACCCTTGCGATACTAGTGGATCCATCTAGTTCATGTTATCAT
>JAPFFP010030814.1:0-15671 GCA_026153255.1 Solanum medicagineum | reverse complement strand
ACAGGAGCAATTCTATTCGGATGAATCTATTTAGAGAGGAGTCCAGCTCATAGTTAGGCTCCGATGATGGATCGGACCAGCTCTGGAGATTTCGCGACCAGTCAATCCAGTTTGCATTTACAGTCTTGGACAGACTCTATTTGATCTCCCTGTTGGACACTCAAATTGACCACTTGTCTGTAGATAGTAGGGTGTTGCCACTCTATATTTTACCCCATATTTTTCAAGAAGAGCTTTGAACAACCTATTGCAGAAATGAAAACCTCCATCGCTAATGATTGGCCGAGGGGTACCAAACCTTGAGAAGATGTTTCTTTTCAGGAATGTTATGACACTCTTGCCTTCATTATAGGGAAGCATCACCGCCTCCACCTATTTTGATACATAGTCCATAGCCACCAGAATATACTTTTTCCCATGAGAGCTAACAAATGGATCCATGAAATCTATCCCCTAAACATCAAATAATTCGATCACCATAATGGGGTTTAGAGGGAGCTCATGCTTGTGGGAAACACCCCTTTCTCTCTAGCACCTGTTACATGCGCTGGCATATCCATGTATGATTGACCAGTAGTATCCACACTGCAAGATTTTATATGTCCTAATTCCACTACGATGCCCCCCCAGCAGGGATGAGTAGCAAACCTCTAGAATACTCATCATTTCCATCTCAGGAATACAACAATGAATAATCCCATTTGCACAGATGCGAAACAATATGGATAATCCTAGAAAAGTTTTTCACATCAAACATAAACTTATGATGTTGGTGAGTAGTCAAGTTTGGTGGCACAATATCACTAACCAAATAGTTTGCATAATCTGCAAACCATGGTATCAAATCATGAGATGCTTCTAATATTCTCTCATCAAGGAACGAATCATCAATTTCCACCCCATCGTCGAACTTTGCCATGGCCTCATCCTCTAATATGGATAGGTGATCTGCAACCTGATTTTTAGTCCTCTTTCTGTCAATCACATCAAAGTCAAACTCTTGAAGAAGTACCCATCGAATCAATCTGGGTTTTCCATCCTTCTATGCCATTAAGTCCTGTAATGTTGAGTGGTTGGTATGTACAATGACTTTGGTTCCCAAAAGATAAGAGCTAAACTTCACAAATGCAAAGACGACTATGAGTAACTCCTGCTCTGTAACAATGTAGCTTTTTTGTGCTGCATTTAGGGATTTTTTGACATAATAGATAGGATGTAGAATCTTCTCTCTTTGTTGTCCCAACCCCACTTTCATCACCCATAATCTCGAAGGGCTTCGACCAGTCTGGAGCAACTATGATAAGTACTGATATCAACTTTTGCTTTAACCCTTCAAAAGCTTCCAGGCATGTATCATCAAATACAAACTTGGCATCCTTCTCAAGTAGCTTGCACAAGGGTGTGCAATCTTTGAGAAGTCCTTTATAAAGCGCCTGTAAAAACCTACATGACCTAGGAAACTTCTCACACCTTTAACAGAGATGGGTGGAGGAAGCTTCTCAATCACCTCTATGTTGGCTCTATCTACCTCGATTCCTTTGATGGAGATTTTGTGCCCTAACACAATGACTTCCTTCACCATGAAATGACACTTTTTCCAATTAAGAACCAAATGGCATTCTTCACATTTTTGAAGCACCGCATGTAAATGCTTCACGCAATTGTCAAATAAGTCTACAATCCCCTTATAGGCTAGGATAGTGGATTCACATAGACCGTTTATTTTATTGAGGATGCATGCTATGTGATAGAGTTCCACCCAGCAAGTGGACTCCCTGTACCAACTTAGGGGGTTATGTTAAATTTCGTGTAACAACTCACACGGTCTTATATGTCGGTTACGGTCCATTCCCAGAAAGTGTGAGATTTGATGTCTTCATTCCATCACATGAGTTTTATTTTAATGCATTATTTTTACTTCATTGTGCATTTTAAATTCATATAAATGATGACTTTATCATTTCAAACATCGCAGTCTTTTAAATTATAAATGATGGCACTACAGTTTCATGTTGCATTGCATCTCACATACTTAGTACATTCCAACATAGTAACGCATATTTTGCCTACATAATGTCACCATGTAGGGACTGGACTTCTCCTCTACCGGTATGTGACTAGTTATCGGCGTCCAAGACTAGTGATAGTGATAGTCCCTTAGTTCGGGTTTCACCTATTTTTCTTCATTTATGTATTTTTCAGACAGATATATATTTTGAATTTTTAGAACTAGAAGCTTTTACTTTCTAACTTCATTTAATATTTTTCTATTTAAGGAAACCAAAATCATGCACCAATTCCCATTAAGTTCATGCTTAGATGATATGTTTTTGGACAATGATATATGTTTGAGATGTTTCCTATTTAACTCAACAGATTTTCCTTCGTCCTTTTCCCATTTTATTTTCACATTAGTACATGTTTTTACTGTAGGTGTCTCATTCCCTGTGCTTTGACTAGGCCCTAAGCTTGGATCGTGACAATTTAGTTGGTAATTTTAGAAGTTTAGTTTTTTTTTTTTTTTTTTTTTGGTAATAGAAGTTTAGTTAAAGAAAAGTACATAATATTCATATATTTTAGGAGTCTAACAAAAGAAAATTACTTGACTTTTCTTTTCATATATTTTAAAAGTATAGTAGAAAAACTATTTAATTTCTTTTTCATTTATTTTAGGGGTCTAGTCGATATTAAAAAAAATAAGTAAATAATTAGAATTTATTTTATAAAAAGTAAAGTTGATTGATTTAGTGTTGTGGTATAAACTTAAATTCAAGTGTTAGTAGAAAACTTTTACCTTTTTTCTTTTGGACTTTCCTATAGAAAAATTTTGCCTATTTTTGAGAATTTTTTTGGCTCTATCTTTTTTGGACCTTTTTTTTTTTTTACTATTTTTAAAAAACAATTTTATTATTACTTTGCCTTTTTTCGGACCTTTGAAATGTTTTTATGGCTTATTATTTAAAAGTTTTTTTGACTTTTTTTCTGTCATAGCTCAAGCCTAGGGCCTAAACGTGACACAACGAATGGGGAACCTGAAGGGACACCAAGCAAGTCTCTTAACATATCATTATACATCATTGGTTGCGGAAGCGATAAAATAGCAACAAGAAAAAATAAATAGGGATAAACGGGGCTATGTGACATCTTTCATATCATAAACATCATAGAGTCAAAAGAGAGTCAAGGCTCATAGCATCATTACATAACTTATCCAACAACACCTCTAAACATTGAACTTAGCGAGGGCCAAGACAAGCAACGGGGCTCACCCTCATAGTCAAAGCATACAAATAAAGGAAAAAGAGTCTTAGCATAACATAAAGCAAAAGACATCGTCCTCAGAATTGAGGACTCACCAACTAGCTTGAGAGAGATCATACTAGCCACGTGGAAGAGGAGGATGATAAAGGGGATCTCCAGTTTCTACATGCTAACATCATGTAGGCATAGAGTATGCGGTAGTACATTTGAATGTACTAAGTATGCAGGATGCAATGCAACAAGAGATAAGCAAGATAATCGAAATGCATAAACATAGGCAATGAATAAGCATACAGCAATATGGCATGCATGGATGATGCTTAGAGTAAATCATGCTTACATAGAACATAATATGTGTGTAATAAATGACCATCAATATAGGGTATCCAAGGCCCACCACCTCCTTGGAGAGACGATTGAGGAACAAACCTCTCAACGTGGTTATTGAGGTACATATCCCCCAACATGGTAGCACGAGCCTACTACCTCCCGAGCGAGGCAATCGTGGTACAAAACCCTCAACGTGATTGTTGAGGTACATACCCCCCAATCATGGTAACACGGGCCTACTACCTCTCGAGCGAGGCAATCGAGGTACAAACCCCTCAATGTGGTTACCCGAGGCTACAACCCCCCGAGTGAGGCTTGGTCAACTCACAATATTATAGAGAAAATGACACTATATACATTACTTTAATCATCATAAAGTCATTCAAGTCATAAGTCATGCTTTAGACCTTCAACAACTCAAGAATCCATAACCGGACATTTTATCAAACACACTTGAACGGTGTGTAATACTAGTGTAAAATCATGCAATTCAAGAGTGAAATCATGCAATAAAGTCCAATGTAAAACCACCAACCAATACTTGGTAATACTATCATGCAACATACATCAGTACCCTTCATCAAATCTTAAGAGAGATACAAGATTCATAGCTCAAAACATCCTTAAACAGTCACACTTTTATGAAACCCCAACATAGTTCATAGTCAAATTCATAGTAAGTAAGACCTATAAGTAAATCAACTTAGAAACATGAGATTTAGGTAAAAAGGAATATTGGGAACCATGGGTGAAAGGACCCAATGGTTGGAGCCCACATACCTTGACTCTGGAGAATTCTTGATGAAGATTAGAAATGGAGACTTGAAGCTTGAGTGTAATCCTTAAGATCCGAATGAGTTTTGGGACTTGAAATTTGGAGTGAAATATTTGTCTAAGTGTTTGAGGGAGTATTGGAGAATGTCTTGCATAATATGAAGGTGAAATATGGCTAAGTATAGGTATTTTTACACATGGGAAGACTTAGGCCCAAGACCCAAAAGCCTTGGACCGAGATAAAAATCACTGGCAACAAAATGTACAGGACCGCATCATGTCTGCGACGTGGACCAAATGTGGAGGACATTTTTACACAGGTTTGGGATGGAGGCGCATCGCGGTACCATCGCGGATAGATACTCGATAAGCAAAATTATGGATTTTTGATTTTGATACAGTTGCTCTAAAATCGGGGTTAGACCTATTTCCTACTCAATTTGTCCCCCTAATCAATAATATGAAGTTGGACTTTCAATATCACACACTGATTTTGAGATATATGGAAATTACGATTCCGGGCACTTCCGAAGCACATTTCAGGCACTTTTGGGGTCATTTCAATATCTCTTTGTCCCTGAATGTCAAAGAAACGTACATGAGAAGAGTAATCATGAAGAAATCATCTCCAACAAGAGTACATCAATACACTTAAACACCATTTTCAAAAATCTCCACATAAGTGTTAAAATCACCGTGAACTTTGTCAACATAAATATGAATGCATGCAAATGACATAGGGGCTAAAACATAAGATTTGAAATCATATAAGGGGCTTAGAGTTAGTACCTTAGGCTTGATTAGAATGGAAGAGATAAGAATATCATTTTTGCATGTCCGCTTCGACCTCCCATGTAACACTTTCGACTTGTTGATTCCTCCGAAGGACCTTAACGGAAGCAACTTCCTTGTTCCTCAACCTCTTCACTTGTCTATCTGAGATCTCTACTGGAAATTCTTCATAAGTCAAGTTGTCTTCAACAACACCCACAACATCTAATGGGACAATAGCATTCAGATCACCCACACACTTCCTAAACATAAACACATGGAAAACTGGATGAACCAATCCTCCTCAACACCCTACAAGGACCCACAAATCTTGGACTTAATTTACCCTTCTTACCAAAATGAACCACACCTTCCATGGGTGACACCTTCAAATAGACCCAATCACCAACTTTAAATTCAAGCTCTCTTCTCCTCACATCGGCATTGGACCTTTGACGACTTTGGGCTGTTTTTAACCTTTCTCTAATTAACCTTACCTTCTCCATAGCCTCCATAACCATATCCGGACCCAACAAAGCCATTTCTCCCTCTTCCAACCACCCAACCAGTGATCTATAATGTCTACCATAGAGGACCTCAAAAGGAGTCATACCAATGCTAGAATGATAGCTATTGTTATAAGAAAACTCAATCAATGGAAGATGATCATCCCCTACCCTAAAACTCTAAAATAAGCCCTAAGCATATCCTCAAGAGTTTGGATAGTTCTTTTGGCTTGGCCATCCTTTTAAGGGTAAAAGGTCGTACTAAGCTTTACCTTAGTTCCAAGACCTCTTTAGAAGGACCTCCAAAAGTGTGAAGTGAATTGAGCACCACGATCCGATATTATAAACAAGGACACCCCATGCAATCTCACTAACTCATGAATGTACAATTTGGCATAGTCTTCGACCCCATAGGTAGTCTTAACCAGTAGGAAATGAGCCGTCTTTATCATCCTATCAACCACAATCCAAATAGAATCAAAACCCCTTCTAGTTTTAGGCAACCTAACCACAAAATCCATGTTAATTCCCTCACATTTCCAAGTAGGAATCTCTATGTCTTAGGTTAGGCCGGATAGGCCATCCGGCCTAACCCAACCGGATACAAATTTGGCAATGTCTTTCTTCATACCTCCCCACCAAAACACTTCCCTCAAATCTCTATACATCTTGCTTGAACTAGGGTGAATAGCATAGGAAGAATTATGAGCCTCATCAAGAATCTTCTTTCTCAAATCATCAACACAAGACACACACAACCTACCTTGGTACCTAAGGGCACCATCTCCCCCTTAGGAGAATCTCCACTTTGCCCTCTTTCACCAAGGCCTTCAATTCTACCAAGGAGGGGTCAAGATCTTACTTTGCTTTAACCTCATCAACCAAGGAAGATTTCGAACTATCAATAACCACAATGCCACCATTATTAACCTCTTCCAACCTAACTCTCAACCTGGCCAACCGATGGACCTCTCTAGCGACCTTTTTGTCCCCATCTTCAACATGAGCTAGGCTACCCATAGACACCCTACTCAAAGTATATGCCACAACATTAGCCTTACCGGGATGATAATGCACATCATATGATAATCCTTAAGAAGTTTTAACCACCTTCTTTATCTCAAGTTGAGATCTTTTTGAGTTAGCACATATTGGATACTCTTATGATTGGTAAACACATCAACATGCACTCCATACAAATAACGACGCCAAATTTTCAAAGCAAATACCACGGCGGCTAATTCTAGATCATGAGTAGGATAATTCTTTTCATGCACTTTGAGTTGCCTAGAAGCATAGGCTATCACCTTACCGTTTTACATCAAAACACAACCCAAACCAATTAGAGAGGCATCACAATACAAAACAATCCCTTCCAATACTTTTGGTAGAGACAAAATAGGGCCGGAAACAAGGTTATCCTTCAAAGTTTGGAAATTCCTTTCACACTCATGGGTCCACACAAACTTAGCCTTCTTTTGAGTCAACTTAGTCATGGGACAAGCAATAGAAGAGAACCCATTCACAAACCTTCGGTAGTAACCCCTAAGCCCAAGAAGCTTATAATGTTTGACGGGGTCGATGGTCTAGGCCAATTTCTAATCACATCCGTCCTTTTAGGATCCACCTTAGTTCCATCCCCCGACACCACATGACCTAGGAAGGCAACCTCTTTCAATAAAAATTCACATTTCTCATATTTAGCATACAACTTCTCTTCCCTCAATCTTTGTAGTACTACCCTCAAATGAGCCATATGCTCCTCCTCACTATGAGAATAGATTAAAATATCACCAATGAAAACCACCACAAACAAATGAAGGTAGGGTTTAAAGACCCTATTTATAAGATCCATGAAGATAGTCGGTGCATTGGTCAACCCAAAAGACATAACCACAAATTCATAGTGCCAATACCTAGTCCGGAAGGTCGTCTTGGGAATGTCACATTCCCTCACCTTCACTTGATGATACCTGACCGAAGATCAATCTTAGAGAAGTGACTAGCCCCTTGAAGTTGGTCAACCAAATCATCAATCCTTGGTAGAGGATACTTATTCTTGATGTTAACCCTTTTAAGTTGCCGGTAGTCAATACACATTCTAAGGGATCTATCCTTCTTTTTTACAAACAACACTGATGCACCCTAAGTTGATTGGCTAGGCCTAATAAAACCCTTCTCCAACAAGTCCCTCAATTGCTCCTTCAACTCTTTCAACTCTGCTGGGGCAATACAGTAAGGGAGAATAGAAATGGGTTGAGTATCGAGAAAGAGGTCTATACCAAAGTCTATTTTCCTTTCGGGAGGAACACCGGGAAGATCATTTGGAAAGACATCAAGGAACTCATTTACCAACGGAACCGACTCTATAGGAAGAACTTTGGACTCAACATCTCTAACCCTTACAAGATGATAGAGACAGCCCTTGGAGATCAACTTTTGGGCTTTAATGCAAGAGATAAACCTACCCATGACCACCACATCATGACTCTCCCACTCAAGGACGAGTTCATTTGGGAATTGGAATTTGCCCTTACAGATTCTACAATCAATAGAGATATAATATGCATGCAACTAATCCATACCAAGAATAACATCAAAATCAACCATATCCAACTCAACAAGATCACAAGGCAATATTTTATGCAAGATGCAAACAGTACAATTTCTATAGACTTTTTTAGCAACAATAGATGCACCAATAGGAGTAGACACTTTATAAGACTCGAACAACATTTTGGGCCCAACATGAAACCTTTTGGCAATAAGAGGAGTAACAAAAGAAAGAGTGGCACCCGAGTCTATCAATGCATACACATCAAAATCAAAGACTTTTAACATACCGGTGACGACATCGGGAACCTCATCAACCCCTTGCCTCCCATGAAGAGCATAAAACCGATAATGCCTTAGGCACTACCTTGTTAATCTCATGTACCAAAAGGAACCACATTAGCACCCCGGCCTTGAGGACGAATTTCCTTAGCGTTGTTGTGATTTCGAGGGCAATTCATCACCTTATGCCCCATCTCTCCACAACCATGACAAGCATTAGTATTCCTCAAGCATGGGCCACTATGACCCCTACACATCTTGGACACATATCATTAGGACCCATACCACCATCCCCTTGTGTCGTAAGGATGTCATTGGCAAACCTCCTATTAGAAGCATGGGAAGACCCTTGGCCTTGATGAAACTGGCCACCTTTGCGACTTTGGAACTTACCCTCAAAATGGGCCCTCTTGGCCTCATGACCCCTTCTCTTTCTCAACTTTTCCTCCTCCATTTGTTCGGCATAAGTCATCAAGCAGGACAATTCCATGTCACTAATCGACATAGCGGACCAGCACTCCTCACTCACTATGTCGGATACACCCATCACGAAGTTGTACATACTAGATTTTGGGTCGGCAACCAAGTGTGGAGCATATTTTGAGAGTTGGTTGAACTTGAGGGAATACTCCCTCACACTCATAGATCCTTGCTTCAAATTCATGAACTCCACCATTTTGGCCTCTCTAAGCTCAAGAGTAAAGAACCGGTTGAGGAAAGCCGCCTTAAACTCTTCACAGGACCACATTGTTGTTCCCCCTTTCCTCTTTCCATCGAGTATACCATATTTGCGCCACCCTCTTGAGTTGGTAAGCGGCCAACTCCATCTTCTATTCCGACCTCACACCCATGATAGCCAACACTTTGTATACCTCATCAATAAATTCTTGAGGATCCACATCCACCATGAACCTATTGAACTCCAATAGGTTCATCCTCAAGAAGTCTCTCACCTGAGATGACGGAGTAGGAGCATGAGGAGCTTGAGCCCCTTGGTTGGCTTGATTAGCCACAACTTAAGCTAGCAAAGTGAGGGCATCTTGGAGCTTACCATGAGCCGGTTGTTCCTCGAGTGTACCGGCGCTTCTTCCTCTTGTGTTAGGCATGATCTACCATAGCAAAAAATAATCGTTAAGGGGCAAAACTTACCTTAACTTCTATAGCACGACATAGATCAAGAAGAAGGGAAACATTTCCTATAACGTCTCACAGCCTCTTACTCATAGTTGAGGTGCACAACACAACCATGAATAAGACTCTAATCGACGCGGTGTGTTGGATGCCAAGGACCATTTACAACCTAGTGCCCTGATACTAAGTTTATCACGACCCAACCTAGGGCTTAGACGTGACACGGTGCATGGAGAACCCAAAGGGACCCCAAGCAAGCGTCTTAACATATCATTACACAGTATTAGTCTCGGAAGCAATAAAATAGCAATAAGAAATAGTAAATAAGGATAAACGGTGCTATGGGACATCTTTCATATCATATACATCATAGAGTCAAAGACAGTCAAGGCTCATAGCATCATTACATAACTTGTCCAACAACACCTCTAAACATAGAACTTAGAGGAGGCTAGGACAAGCAACCGGGTTCACCTTCATAGTCAAAGCATATAAATAAATGAAAAAGAGTCTTAGCATAACATAGAGCAAAAGACATCGTCCTCGGAATTGAGGACTCACCAACTAGTAGAGCTTTGATTTCTATATGGTAACATCATGTAGGCATAGAGTATGCGTCAATACATTTTAATGTAGTAAGTATGCAGGTTGCAATGCAACAAGAGATAAGCAACATAATCGAAATGCATAAACATAGGCAATGCATAAGCATATAGCAATATGACATACATGGATGATGCTTAGAGTAATCATGCTTACATAGAACATAATATATGTTTAAGAAATGACCATCAATATAGGGTATCCAAGACCTACCATCTCCTTGGAGAGGCAATTGAGGTACAAACTCCTAAACGTGGTTATTGAGGGACATACCACCCAACATGGTAGCACAGGCCTACTACCTCCCGAGTGAAGCAATCGAGGTACAAACCCCTCAACGTGGTTATTGAGGTACATACCCCCCAATCGTGGTAGCACGAACCTACTACCTCCCGAGCGAGGCAATTGAGGTAAAAACCCTTCAATGTTGTTACCCGGGCCTACTACCTCCCAAGCGAGGCAATAGAGGTACAAGCCCCTCAATGTGGTTACTGGGGCCTACAACCCCCCGAGCGAGACTTGGTCAACTCACAACACTATAGAGGAAAATGACACATACATACATTACTTTCATTATTATAAAGTCATTCAAATCATTAGTCATTCAAATCATTAGTCATTCTTTAAACCTTCAACAACTTAAGAACCCATAACCGGACATTTTAGCAAACACTTGGCGGGTGTATAATGCTCGTGGAAAACCATGCAATTCAAGAGTGAAATTATACAAGAAAGTCTAATGTAAAACCACCCACCAATACTTGGTAATATCATCATGCAATATACATCAACACCCTTCATCATATCTCAAGTTAGATCTAAGATTCATAGCTCAGAACATGCTTAAACAGTTACACTTTTATGAAACCCAACATAGTTCATTGTCAAATTCATAGTAAGTAAGACCTATAAGTAAATCAACTTAGAAACATGCAATTTAGGTAAAAAGAAAGTTTGGGCACCATGGGTGAAAGGACCCAATGGTTGGAACCCACATACCTTGACTTTGGAGAATTCTTGATGAAGATTGGAAATGGAGACTTGAAGCTTGAGTGTAATCCTTAAGATCTGGATGAGTTTTGGGACTTGAAATTTGGGGTGAAATATTTATCCAAGTGTTTGAGAGAGTATTGGGGAATGTCTTGTACGATATGAAGGTGAAATATGGCTAAGTATAGGTATTTTTACGTATGGGAAGACTTAGGCCCAAGACCCAAAAACCTTAGACTGAGATAAAAATCACTGGCAACAAAATGTACAGGTCCGCATCTAGTTCGCGACGCGGACCCAACACAGAGGACATTTTTACACAGGTTCGCGATGGAGGCGTGTCGCGGTACCATCGCGGACAGACACAGGATAAGCAAAATTATGGATTTTCAAATTTTGATACGGTTGCTCCAAAATCGGGGTTAGACCCATTCCCCGCTCAATTTTGCCCCCTAATCAAGAATATGTAGTTGGATTTTGATATCATGCATTGAGATATATGTAAATTTCAATTCCGGGCACTTTCGAGTCACATTTTCGGGCGCGTTTTGGGGTTGTTTCATTTTCCTTTAATCAAGTCTATTTTAATTTGTTAAGAATTTTTTTTAAATACTCAAAATTTAACCGTAATGAGAAAATCTTCTGTATTTTATTTTTATTGTGTTTATCATAGTCAGTATTTAATATTATTAAAATAATAATATAATAATTGAAGAAAAAGGACAAAAAAATGATTTTGTCTAAAGGAGTCTTTTAATGAAAGGCGAAAGGTAAAAAAATTTACCTTTTTTTTTATTTTTCTATAGAAAACTTTGCCTATTTTTGGGACTTTCTTTGGGTCTATCTTTGTTTGGGCCTTTTTTTTACTATTATTTTGAGATTTTTTTTGGACCTTTAAAATATTTTTTCGCTTATTATTTAAATTTTTTTCTTTTAATCAAATCTATTTTTGTTGAAAAAAAATTCTCAAAATTTAACCACTCTATTTTATTTTTATTATATTTACTACAATCAATATGTAATACAATTAAAATAATAATATCATAATTGAAGGAAAAGAGTAAAAAGATAATTTTATCTAAAGAGTAGTCTTTTAATGAAAAGCAAAAAGTTTTAAAAAGTATTGCTTTTGTAGGATAAACTAGTCTTGTTGTACGCGCTTTGCGTGATCAAAGCATGTATCTCGTTTGATAACAAATATTACAAAGAAAAATCAAATTTAATTATGAACTTCTAAAAAGGTAAATAATTCACTACAAAATTAGTAATTTTGATAAATCATTTATTTATAAAGGTTCTATATATAGAAATAATTAAAATTCATGATAAATTAGATATTTTCTTGATTCAAATAAGAAAGAAGTAGAAGTCTATCAGATGAGACTTTTGACGATTAGAAATCCATATTTTATACCTCAATATTATAAACAGGGAAAAGAGTAAAAAAATACAACTGAAAACTTTTTGAAATAAAGCAGAGATACCACTTCCTTTCTTTTTGGCTCAAAAATATTGGTGAAGATGGAGCATTTCCTACTGTGATGGATATCAATCAGATTCGCGAGATTTTGCCTCATCGGTGAAGAAATTGCTACTAATTATTTGTGTATTTCAATAGGGTTACTGAAGTTGCAATGTAATGTGTGCAGGTTTCCTTTTCTACTTGTAGATAGAGTTATTGAGTACAATCCGGGAGTGTCAGCTGTGGTTATCAAGAATGTGACAATTAATGATAACTTCTTTCCTGGTCATTTCCCTGAGAGGCCAATCATGCCTGGTGTCCTCATGGTTGAGGTATATAACTCATTTCACTCTCGACATCCTTCCTCAACATTACTTCCCCTTATTCCTCATGTAATTTGCCTTAAATTTCAACTGGAAGAGTGCATCTGTAAAGTCATGAAGTTATTTGTTAAATTACTTGCCTTTGCAAATATCTTTAACAGAAAACTTCAACTAGTGTAGTTCACCGCTATTTTGCTTTAAATAAATGTAGACGGGTGTGTGTCGGATCCTCCAAAAGTAGTGGAATTTTTTTGGATCCTACACAGGTGTGCTACATATTTGGAGACTCTGAGCAACATAGGTTCACCACTCAACAAAAGTAATCTCTTTTATACAATTTATTTGGGAAACATGATAGACTGGTGGCACTGTACCGAGTTACCTAGATGAAAAATCCTGATACAGTTAAGTTCATGGTGTAGTCTACAGAATATATATAAAGTTTCTATATCTCTGAGGCGTCAAACTTGAATACTTTCTCTAACATTTAAGAATTTCTACTATATCGAAAGCAATTAATTTATTTTTCACCTTGATTTTTTCTAATCCCGGTGAAAGATGGGCAAAAGCTGAAACTAATGCTCAAACTGAAAAGAAAAACTGAAAGCCAATTGGAATGCTGCCTGCTCTCCATTGTGACTTCTCCAAACAAACATCAAGAAACCGGCCATAATCTCTTTCTTATGACAACATAGTGTAGTTTGGAAGAATCTCCTGTCATTCTGCCAAATTTGAAATCAAGTGAAATACTGTTGAAGATATAAACATACACAACTTGGAATACTGTCAATTACTACATCTCCTACACTTGCTTTTCTCTCCTTTTTCTTCTTAAGAATAGATCCACGCAATGGCTCTGTGAAAAAACCCATCCTTTTCTTGGTACCCACCCAAAACTGTGAAGATGGTTATTTTTCGATTCATACCCTAAGTGTGTGAATAAGATCAAATGGCAGTGTGTTGTTATAATCTTTCTGTTAGTAGGAAATACAAGGCATTTGGAACGTCAACGACAAAGTTCCTAGTGCCAGGCACCAGTTCTTTGTGATTATAATCATGCAGCCGATATACACGGCCCAATAAGATTGGTTTCGAAGCGCGAGAAGTATTACGAGTGGTTGCTATGTTATTTTGAGCATTAAAAATAGTGAGACCACATTGCAGTATTTTACAATTGTTACGAAATGTATATAAACATCATTCTTAATAATGTAAATAGGCATAATTAGCTAGCAAATCTGGAAGAATCCCTTATAATTAGCTAGCAGAATTGTGGAAATCCCTCTTTATTTTCTTTTCTGAGGTAACGCCTAATGTATTGTACTTATATCTTGCTTACCTATTGGAATAAGATATCAACTTCTTTTCAATTACATGGTATCAAAGCCTATCAGCTTCTTGATCCTGTTTTTGCTCTGTTTCAAAAGGCTTCTCGATCTTGTTTTGTTGTCTTATAGAAACAGGCTCGGATTTTGAATCGATCACTTTCAAATGGGTCAATTTGTGTCACTGCCACAGTAGGAGGAGGCAGATATCCTTTTTGGATGGAATAGACTTCTTTGGGGGTGTGAAGCAAATGGTCATGCTCTGGTGCATGCTCCATCAAAATCTTTTGGGGATTCAAATTCTGGTGTCATCTCATCAGTTTTGGTATACCTTGAGTTTTGTTTCGTGTTGATACATTGTTTGGAGAACACTTCATCACTTCCAGGTTCATATTTTTGGTGAAAACTACTTCTAGGATCATATGTTTTCTGTAGCTTCCGCGGTTCAAATCTAATTTTCTGGTTGGTGCTGTTGCAATTGTCGAGTTCTGTTCAATATTGAATTAATGATGTTTTGCAGATGTTGTTCTTGATTTTGAGAATCGGCGACAATTATTTTGTTGGGCGAACTGGCTGCTAATTTTTCTTGGAATCTAATTGGGGACTTTCTGAAGTTTGGCTATTCTTAAATTTTTCATTGAGGTGATCTTAGAGAACTGCCTTTTTAGTGTTGGATTGTATTTGTTTTTTGCGTTGCTGGCTTCTCCTGATATTCTGGGTATTTGAATTGGAAAATGTAACTCAAACTATAAAAAAGGAGGAATTATGGCTACAACTTAGAAGGGTAAGACAAATTTGGTTTCGGGAGATGAGTTTGCAGAGTTCTCTCAGTATCGGGAATCTCTTAAAGAATTCACTTCAGTTAAATACCCTTGTTGATTCATGAAAAAGCATGTTGGGTCTTCTCTTCGAACAACTTGGTGATTGATTCAGGTGCTATAGATCACATGACAGGTAGTCTTAATATATTTTCTACCTTTCAATAACGCAAAGTATCCTCTCATGTTACTGTAGCTGATAAGGTAGCATGTAACATTGTGGGATTTATTACCTAGTAATTTGTATTAAATCTACCAAGTTGGCCTTCAATTCGATTTCTAGGAGTAAAGTTGCTACAGATCTTAGCTGTTATATTTCGTTCTTTCCTATTCTTTGCTTGTTTCATGATCTTCCGATGCATAAGGTTCTTGGTCAAGGACATGTAATTGATAATATGTATATCCTTGATGAATATGAGCCTCAACTTGTTGCCTGGTCAAGTGTCATATCTCCAAAGATTGACTATTTTTTGGCCTTAGAGTATGATGGAATAAAGCAAAATGACTCTTTAAACTATCTGCGCTTTTTTCATTTGTGAAGT
>JAPFFP010030803.1:0-38505 GCA_026153255.1 Solanum medicagineum | reverse complement strand
GTACTAGCAGAGAGTCGGCTCTGATACCATCTGTAAAGACCTGGCCCAACATTGTGAAGTATTGTCCGCTTTGGGGCGTTACGTGTCGCCGTCCCCCTCACAGTTTTGTTCCTGGCTACGGGCGACACGTAACGCCCCAAAGCGGACAATACTTCACAGTGTTGGGCCAGGTCTTTACATTATGGCTTGTGGAATGATCACACAGGCTGTAAAAGCAACTCGTGAACCAGAAAACTCAGTCACTTTCTAAGCCCACCACACGGACCACAAATGACTTTTTTCAACATACAAACTACCTTCACTAAAGCAAAAATGCACTCACTATCAAACATCACCCCCAATATGTACAATACACATACACCCCATCGAAAGTGACTAATCATGCCTTTTCATATGATTCAGACAACTTCTTATTGATTCACACAAGATCATGTACCTATGTCATCACCCACCAATTCACAAACACAATCATTTAATCACATATGGTGAGTGACTCAATAGGCATAAACAATAAACATTCACAATAGGCCAAAGTACCTAATTTCGGACTTAATCAACAATTCAAACATGGGGAACCTAATTTTCAAATAACATATTTTAAATTCAAACACGAATTTAGTGTCTAAACACCATACACCACACAAATTTTCAAATCAATCATTCGAACAAGAAATATTAAGGGTTTTAACAAACCAAAAACGTACCAAGAATTCAAATTAAATAGAAGAAGATGAAGGAGGAGAGTTGTCACCAAACCCTAGCTGCTGGAATTCTTGTCGGACAAGGAGTGCACCGTGGCCACTGGTGATCGCAAAAATGAGGGGTAGGGTTCAGTTGGTCAGTTTAGTAGTTTTATGTCAGAGAGGGGTCAAAATAATTTGAACCCTCTAGTTATATATTGACTAGGTGCACCGAAGGTTAATGGGCCTGGACTCTTTTCTACAAGGCACCGATTATGGACTGCAGAGTGTTTTATGATTCTTAAATCATGGTTTTGTAGAAGATTAGAACCTTAGTTTTCAAGACTAGGTTTCACGAACCAATCTACCAGTCTTAAAGTGTTTTACAGTTTATAGGGTGTGTCGTAAAACCCTTAACACTTAGCAAAATTTTCAGAAAATTTATCTTGGGTCCACGAGCCCTATTCATGACTCGTAGTTTTATCTACAAATGGTAAAGTTGGCTCGTGGACTTGTTTACTGGAATTCTTTACGAGGTGGGTGTATGGGTCATAAAGCATTTTATGGCCGTAAACCCAGTCGTAGAGACTCAACTAGATGCTCTTCTCAACCAAATTAGCTGACTTAGTTCTGTACCTGCGTACTTTTCATAAAATACAATGTTACCCTATATGCAACAGCTCAATGTACAAAATTATAATCAAAGCACAAGAAAATAAACTATCTATGAATCCAAAAACAAAAAATAAACCTATGACTATACTATTATATATATCAAAAACCCTTGTGTGGCCTCTTAAGTAGCGCCTGATTTATTTCGTGGCACGACTTGGACACATTGGTTACTCAAACTTCACCAAGTGCCCAGACTTCACTCTTCAACTGATCTGGACGCTTCATGGACTAACAGATATTGAAGACAACTTCTTTGTCATCCAATATAAACTTGAGTTCACTAGCTTCAATATCCAAAAGGGCTCGTCCAGTGGCTAGGAATGGTCTTCCCAAGGTGATGGGGACATCAAAGTCAACTTCGCAATCTAGGACCATAAAGTCTACAGTAAATATGAAATTCTCCAATGTTACCAACACATCATACATTATCTCCACAAGCTCCTTCGCTGTGCGATCCGCTATCAATAACCACATGCTAGTTGAAGTAGGGGCTCCCAATGGAAGATTTTTATAGACTGCAAGGGACACTGATTTATGCTGGCAGCTAGATCACACAGTGCCCTTTCAAACTCCACATCTCCAATGGTGTAGGGTATAGTGAAAGCACCTGGATCTTCTCTCTTCTGAATCAAGGACCTCATAGAAACAACACTGCAATGTTGAATCTCTTGGGAGAGCTCCTGACTCATAGTATGCTTTTTCGTGACCAAGTCCTTCATGTAATTTGCATGCCCCGACATCTTCTTTAATGCCTCGATGAGAAGGATGTTGATATAGAGTTGCTTTAGCATGGAGAGAAAGTGCTTGAATTTGCCTTCCTCTTACCTCGTTTTGATTCTCTGAGGGAAGGGAGGAAGAGGTCTAGGAAGGGGCTTTAATCTTTGTGGTGCATCACCAGCTTCGCTTACCCCGTCCATGGCACGATCATATACTTCATCCGCATCCTTTGCCATAATCGTCTCTATCAAACATCTGCTACATTAACTGGCATGGGAGGATCAATAGTGCTCTTGTCACCCCGAGTATTGACCGCCATATAATGCCCTTCATTTTTAGGATTTAGCATTGTATTGCTAGGCAGTGTACCCTTATGATGCTGGTTCAGTTGAGTCGATACTTGACCGAATTGTTGTTCCAGCTACTTGATAGCCATAGAGTGAGACTCTATTCTCTGATTAATGATTAAAACCTCCAATTTCATGCCTCTTAGCATTTCATCCTGCGTCTCAGCCTTCTTCAATAGGCGAACAAATATACCCTCAATTCTAGAATTGCTAGCACATACGTCGCGATTGTGTGGTGGGACATAAGGACCATTTCTAATTTCATCTCTATGACCCTAACTATATTTGGACCCCTATTCCTATCACAATAACCTCCGTGGTTGTCTTTGTAAGCTCTATCTCTACAAAATTTTAGACCTTAGTTTCCTTGACCTTGGTGCTAATAGTCCTGATTAGACCCTTGGGCATTAGTCCAGGAACCCCCTATCTGATCAGCAGCAAAACAAGCATCCTCATCATAGTATGGCTTCTCGTACATGGGCGCACGTGGAGGTTGATGAACTACTGCATTCACTCTTTCTTGGCTCTACTTGATCATCACCTCCATACTTGTCGAATCTGAGCAACCTGCTACATGATATCTTTATTAATTATGGCTTACTCTAGACCAACATTGACAGCACATGAACCCTTTGTGGAAGCTCTATCCCGCTGCCCCCATGCACTATTTTTCTTGACCACTCTTTCCATTCCCTCTGTAATCCTTGTAAATGGTTGAGCTAGAAACATTCCCCCCATGATAGTGTCAGCACATGTTGGACTGTTCTGTTAAAGGCCACGATAAAAGATCTCTACCAAGGCATTATCAACTATTTCGTGGTCAAGGAGCTTCTTAGACATTTTTTTAACTGTTCCCAAACACACCATATACACCTCTTGGCCACTTGGCAAGCGGTGGCATATTCACAATACTCCCCCTTAATTGTCCCACAAGGAAGTTGCTGGAAGCTGTTGATCTGGTCCTTCAACTTGAGCTTGTTCGATCCAGGGAAGTACCTCTCCAAAAAGGCCTTCTGTAAGTCTGCCCAACTAGTGATTGAACTCTGCGGGAGCTCAGATAGCCATAATGCAACATTGGCCGTAATAGACAATGGGAATACACATAGTCCAACAACATCCATAGACATATTCTTTGTTCCCATCACACTCTTACAGATAAATGCCACATTGTGTAGATGGCGATGAGGATCTTTTGATGCTAACCCCGCAAATAGCCCACAGTTCTGCAGCATCTAAAGTAACCCACTCGAGATTGTGAACTTTTTGTCGCTGGTAGTGGTGGCAACACAATAGCTCCAGTCACCTCCAATAGCCATAGGATTCTACCTTTATTGATTCCACTGGTAAGCATTGACGTTTAAATCCTGAGGCTATAGGATGTCCTCCAAAGGAGGTGGGTTCTTATTCCCAGCATTGGCCAAGTTGTTGGCAATGTCTTGGGTCATTCTTCTTAGCGTTTTGTGGATCTCTAAATTAAACGAAGTTGAGGTATTATCTTGACTCTGAGTATTGGGTATACACTACACCTATACCTTAAAAAAGAACAAAAGCAACAAATGAAAGTAAAGTAAGGGAAAAAGGATTAACACTTGCATTATTAATGAATTCACAAAGTCTAGCCGTATTCTCCGGTAACGGCGCCAAAATCTTGATTTCGCCCAAGTTACACCTCCTTTTTAGAGGATAAAGTGGTCGTTACAAGATATAGAACCTAACAAAGGTTATGGTCTATCCTACATGGAATATGTAGACTCGACAAAATTCATTGATTTGTAATTTAAGTAATTAACCAACTTACTTCCCAAAGTAGGGGGGCTTACATATTCAATGAGAAAAGTAAACTAACTATCACAAGAGAGAAGTCAATAATGGAGAGGAACTAGGGTATTGTGTTCGCCATGATTCCCCAAATCAGTATTACCGCATTACCTAATTCTTTTCCAGTGTGTAATATGCAGGATGGTAATTTAAGTTCACCAAGCCCTTTGGTCAAAGGTGAGAGGTGAATTTCAATATGTGACTTGACCCACCTCCATAGTGTGCATTACTAACCGTTACCTATTAGTCCCAGTACGACCTCCCATTGGCCTAGTTCATTTGATTAGACAAGAACATATTAATAGAATTATGTTAATTAATCTCTTTTCCTATAATTACTACCTTGGTCCAGTCAGAAACACTAGACGAGTTCTAAGGGGCCTAGACATGACACATCGCATGGGGAACCCGAAGGGACCCCAAGCTAGCTTCTTAACATATCACTACATCCTTGGTCACAGAAGCATTAAAATACAACAAGAGATAGTAAATAGGGATAAACAGGGCTAAAGGAAAACTTCCATATCATTGACATCAAGAGTCAAGAGAGAGTTAAAACTCATAGCATTATACATAACATGTCCAACAACACCTCTAAAACTTATATACTTAGCGAGGCCCAAGACAAGCTAGCGGGCTCACCCTCATAGTCTACATATACATAAAAGAAGGATAGTCTTAGGACATAGTATGAGATCATAAACATTGTCTCCGTAATGGAGGACTGACCAAAGAGCTTGAGTGAAGTTGTACTAGCCATGCGAAGGAGGATGATCAAGTGGGGCTCCGGTTCCTACATGGTAACATCATATAGGCATTGAGTATGCATTAGTACGTTTGAATGTACTAAGTATGTAGGATGCAATGCAACAAGAGATAAGTATCATAACCCAAATGCATAATAGTAGGAAATAGATAACATCTTAGCAATATGCATATATGACCAATGCTCAAGTAAAACATGCGTAATAGAATATAATAAAAGGTGTAAGAACAGAACAACATATAAAACCTATAGGTTACCAAGGTACAAACCCCTTTGGTTGGTTGGTGGATCATCCCACCTTACCACCCTTGGTGATGGAGGCACTAATCCCTCAACCTGGTTACCAAGGTACGAACCCCTTGATTGGTTGGTGGATACTCACACCCTACCACACCTGGTGATTCAGCTGCTAACCCCTCAACCCGGTTACCAAGGCACAACCCCTTGGTTAGTATCACGGTAAAAACCTCTCGATATGGTTACCTGGGCTATTAACCCCCCTTCCCCCTCCTCCCGAGCAAGGCATGGTCACATTCCAACACTATATAGGACAATATAATATACATACGTTCCTTTCATCATCATAAAGTCATTCAAATCATATGACATGCATTGGACCTTCAATTCATCCAAAATACATTAACCAGACATTTTTTCAAAACTTTGGCGGGTGAGTAGCGCTAGTGTAAAACCATGCAATTCAAGAGTGTAAATATGCTAGAAAATTTAATGTAAAACCATCAATAGATACTTGGTAACACTCTCAAGCAACATACATCCAAAACCCTCATCAAATCTCAAAATTGAACTTAGATTCATAGCTCAAAACATGCTAAAACAACCATAATTTCATGAAAACCCAAAATAATATGTAGTGAAATTAATAATAAGTAAGACCCATGAGTAAATCAACTTAAAATAATGCAATTTTAGGTAAACGAAAGCTTGGGCATCATGGGTGAAAGGAACCCATGAAAGAATCCACATACCTTGAATTTGGAGAATCCTTGAAGAAGTTTAGAGATGGAGACATGAAGCTTGAATGACAAACTTAAGATCTGGATGAGTTTTGGAACTTGAAATTTTAAGATGAAATGTTGTCTAAGTGTTTGAGAGAGTATTTGGGAAAGTGTTGAATGGTATGAGGGTGAAATAAGGCTAAGTATAGGTATTTTCATGCATGGTAACAGTTAGGCCAAAGACCCAAAGGCCTTGAACTGACTCACCAAAATTGGGCAAAAATAACACTGTGGCACGCACGCATCGCACCAGGGGCGCTGATCACCACTGGAAATCGCATTTTTGCTACTTTCAAATTTCCCTACGGTTGCTCTTACATCGGGATTAGAGCTATCTCTCCCTCAATTTGATGCCCTGAATAAGAATTTGAAGTTGATTTTTCGATATCGCGCACGAATTTTGAGATATATGGAAATTATGATTCCGAGCACTTCTGAGGCACATTTTTGGGCACTTTTTAGGGTCGTTTCAATATCTCCCCTTTAGGAACATTCGTCCCTGAATGTTAAAGAAACATATATGAAAAGAGTAATCATGAAGAAATCGAACCCAACTAGAATGCAACAACATACTTAAAACAGTATTTTCAAAATCTCAACATAAGTGTAAAATCACCATGAACTTTGTCAATATAGACATGAATGCATACAATGACATTAGGGGCTGGAACATGAAACATGAAATCACATAGAGAACTTAAAATTAGTACCTTACACTTGAGTAGGATGGAAAAGATTGGGGTATCAATTTTTCATGTTCGCTTTGCCCTCCCAAGTAGCACTTTCGACTTGTTGGTTCCTCTAAAGGACCTAAACGGAAGCAACTTCCTTGTTCCTCAACCTCTTCACTTGTCTATCCAAGATCTTTACTATAACCTCTTCATATATTAAGTTGTCTTCAAATACCCCCATAGTATCACGAAGCGCAATAGCATTAGGATCACCCACACACTTCCTCAACATAGACACATGAAAGACTGGATGAACCAATTCCATTTCACTAGGCAAATCCAGCTCATAAGCCAACATACTAATCCTCAACATTACCCTATAAGGACCAACATATCTTGGACTTAGTTTACCTTTCTCACCTAAATGAACCACACCCTTCGTGGGTGACACCATCAAATAAACCCAATCACCAACCTTAAAATCAACCTCCCTCCTCACATCGGCATAAGACTTTTGACAACTTTGGGCTGTTTTCAACCTTTCTCTAATCATCCTTACCTTCTCCAAGCATCCATAACTAGATCTGAACCCAACAAAGCCACCTCTCCAACCTCAAACCACCCAACTGGTGATCTACAACATCTACCATAGAGAGCGCCAAAAGGAGCCATTCAGAGGCTAGAATGATAACTATTGTTATATGCAAACTCAATCAATGGAAGATGATCATCCCAACTACCCTTAAACTTCAACATATAAGCTCTAAGCATGTACTCAAGTGTTTCGATAGTTCTTTCGGCTTGGCCATCCCTTTGAGGATGAAAGGTCATAATAAATTTTACCTTGGTTACAAGACCTCCTTGGAAGGACCTCCAAAAGTGTGAAGTGAATTGTGCACCATGATCCGAAATGATGGACAAAGGAACGCCATAAAACCTCACCAAGTCATGAATGTACAACTTAGCATAACCTTCGGCCCCATATATAGTCTTAACCAGTAGAAAGTGAGTTGATTTCGTCATCCTATCAACCACAACCCATATAGAATCAAAACCCTTTCTAGTCTTGGGCAACTCAACCACAAAATCCATATTAATCACCTCCTACTTCCAAGTAGAAATCTCTATGTCTTGGGTTAGGCCACCCGACCTTTGATGGTCGGCCTTGACTTTTTGGAAACTATGGCAACTGGATACAAATTTGCCAATGTCCCTCTTCATACATCCCCACCAATACACCTCTCTCAAATCTCTATGCATCTTAGTAGACTCGGAGTGAATAGAGTAAGAAGAACCATGAGCCTCATCTAGAATCTTTTCCTTCAAGCCATCAACACAAGGCACACACAACCTACCTTGGTACCTAAGGTCAGCACCTCCCCCTTGGAAGAAAATCTCCACCTTGGCCCTTTTCACCAAGGCATCCAATTCTAACAAACCGGGGTCAAGATCTTGCTTAACGTTCACCTCCTCAACCAATGAAGATATAAAGCCATCAACAACAACACGTTCAACACCCTATTCCAACCTAACTCACAATCTAGCCAACCGATGGACCTCCCTAGCCACCTCTATGCCACTATCATCAAAATGAGCAAGGTTACCCATAGACACTCTACGCAAAGCATCCGCCACCACATTAGCCTTACCAGGATGATAATGCACACTCATATCATAGTCCTTAAGAAGTTCTAACCAACTTCTTTGCCTCAAGTTAAGATCTTTTTGGGTGAAGACATATTGGAGGCTCTTATGATCGGTAAACACATCAACATGCACCCCATACACATGCTGACGAAAAATCTTTAATGAAAATACAATGGTGGCTAACTCAAGATCACAGGTAGGACAATTCTTTTCATGCATTTGAGTCGTCTAGAAGCATAGGCTATCACCTTACCATTTTGTATCAGCACACAACCCAAACCAACCTAGGAAGCATCACAATACATAACAAATCCTTCTAGCCCTTCCAGTAGTGACAATATAAGAGTGGACACAAGCTTATCTTTCAATGTTTGGAAACTCTTTTTACACTCATTCGACCACACAAATTTGGCTTTCTTTTGAGTCTACTTGGTCATGGAAGAAGCAATAGAATCAATTCAAAAACTTCCGATAGTAACCCGCTAAGCCTAAGAAACTCCTAATATCCGACGGGGTCAATGGTCAAGGCCAATTCTGATCATATCCGTCTTTCCAAGATCCACCTTAATACCATCCCCCGATACCACATGACCTAGGAAAGCAACCTAATTTAACATAAATTCACATTTTTCATACTTGGCATACAATTTCTTTTCCCTCAATCTTTGTAGTACTACCCTCAAATGGTCCATATGCTCCTGCTCACTATGAGAATGGATCAAAATATAATTAATCAAGACCACAACAAATGCATCAAGGTAGGGTTTGAAGACCCTACTCATAAGATCCATGAAGGTAGCCGGTGCATTTTTCAACCCAAAGGACATCACAACAAACTTAAAATGCCTATACCTAGTATGGAAGGTCGTCTTAGGAATGTCACACTCCCTCACCTTCACTTGATGATACTCGTATAGAAGATCAATCTTACAAAAGTGGCCCCATGCAATTGGTCAAACAAATCATAAATCCTTGGAAGACGATACCTATTCTTGATGGTGACCCTATTAAGTTGCCAATAGTCAATATGCATTCTAAGAGACCCATTATTCTTCTTCACAAACAACACCAGTGCACCCCAAGATGATTGGCTAGGCCTAATAAAACCCTTCTCCAACAAATCTCTTAATTGCTCCTCCAACTCCTTTAACTCCACCGGGGCGATACGGTAAAGGGGAATATAAATAGGTTGAGTATCTAGGAGAAGGTCTATACCAAAAAACTATTTCCCTTTCGAGAAGAAACACTGGAAGGTCATTTGGAAAGACATCAAGGAACTCATTTATAATCGGAACTGACTCTATAAGAAGGACTTTAGACTCCACGGGAAGGACTTTAGACTCCACATCTCTAACCATCAAAAGATGATAAAGACACCCCTTACAAATCAATTTACGGGCTTTAATGCAAGATATGAACCTACCCTTGAAAACCACAGCATGACTCTCCCACTCAAGAATGGGTTCATTTGGGAATTGGAATTTGACCCTATGGGTTCTACAATAAGTCGAGGCATAGTATGCATGCAACTAATCCATCCCAAGAATGACATCAAAATCAACCATATCCAATTCAACAAGATCACAAGGCAATATTTTATACAAGATGCAAATGGGACAATTTCTATAGACCCTTCTAGCAATAATAGATCCACCAATAGGAGTAGGCACCTCATATGACTCACACCACAATTTGAGCTCAACATGAAACTTTTTGGCAACAAAAGGGGTCACAAAATGAAGAGTGGCACCTAGATCAATCAATGCATATATATATCAAAGTCAAAGACTGTTAACATACCATTAACAATGTTGGGCACCTTATCAACCTCTTTGCCTCCCATGCAAACCGTAAAACCAATTGTGCCTTGGGGCACCACCTTGTTGACCACCCTTTCCCAAAGGAACCACATTAGCACCTTGTGGACGAACCTCCTTACCCTTGTTGCAGTTATGAGTACATTTAATCTTTTTGTGACCAACTTCTCCATACCCATAACATGCATTAGTGTCTATCAAACATGGGGCCCCATGGCACTTACCACTTTTTGGACACACACCATTTGGGACCACAACCCCAACAACTTGGGACCTTGGAAAGTCATTGGCAAACCCCTATTAGAAGCATGAGAAGACCCTTAGCCTTGTTTCAACTTGCCACTTTTTCAACTTTTGAACCTACCTTCAAAGCGGGCCCTCTTGGCCTCATTACTCCTCCTCTTTCTCAATTTTTCCTCCTCCATTTGCTCGTCATATGTCATCAAACGGTACAAATCTATCTCTCTTAAATTCCACCATGTTGTCCTCCCTAAGTTCAAGAGGGAAGAACCTATTAAAGAAAGCCGCCTTGAACTCCTCCCAAAACACCACATCGTTGATTCCCTTCTCTTTCTTCCATTGATCAAACCATATTTGTGCCACCCCTTTGAGTTCGTAAGTCGCGAACTCTATTTTCTCTTTCGATCTAACATCTATGAAAGCCAAAATCTTTTAGACCTCATCAATGAACCCTTGAGGGTACTCATCCACCTTTGACCCACAAAATTCTGGGGGATTCATCCTCACAAAGTCTCTCACCCGAGATGCTAGTATGGGAGCATGACGGGCTTGGGCCAATTGATTGGCTTGATTAGCAACAACTTGTGCAAGTAAAGTGAGAGTTTCCTAGAGCTTACCATGAGTCGATTGTTCCTAGAGAGTGCGGGCTCTTCTACGTGTTGTGTTAGGCATGATCTAGCATAGCAAAGAACAATCGTTAGGGGGGAAAACCTTATTTCAACTCTATAGCACGACTTACAACATGAACAATGGAAACATTTCCTAAAATGCGTCATAGCCTCTTACTCATGGTTGATGTGCACAACACAACCATGAAAAAGACTCTAATCGATGGGGTGTGTTGGACTCCGAGGATCTAACAACCTAGTGCTCTGATACCAAGTTTTTTAGGACCCAAGCCTAGGGCGTAAACGTGAGACGGCGTATGGGGAACCCAAAGGAACCCCAAGCAAGCCTCTTATCATATCATTACACATCCTTAGTTGTGGAAGCATTAAAATACAACAAGATATGGTAAATAGAGATAAACAGGGCTAAATGACAACTTCCATATCATAAACATCGAGAGTCAAGAGAGAGTCAAAACTCACAGCATTATACATATCGTGTTCAACAACATCTCTAAAACTTAGATACTTAGCGAGGGACAAGACAAGCTACCAGGCTCAACCTCATAGTCAACATATACATAAAAGAAGGATAGTCTTAGATCATAATATGAAATCATAAACATCGTCCCCAAAATGGAGGTCTCACCAAAGAGCTTGAGTATAAGTCTTACTAGCGACGTGAAAGAAGATGATCAAGTGGGGTTCTGATTCCTACATGGTAATATCATGTAGGCATAGAGTATGCATTAGTACATCTGAATATACTACATATGTAGGATATAATGCCACAAGAGATAATAAACAAAATGCATAATAGTAGGCAATAGATAACATAATAGCAATATGACATGTACGATGAATGCTTAAGTAAAACATGCTTATAGAGAATTTAATACAAGGTGGAACAAGAGACCAACATATAAAACTCGTACGTTACCAAGGTAGAAACCCCTTTGCTTGGTTGGAGGATCATCGCACCCTACCACCATTGGTGATTGAGGAGCTAAACCCTCAACCCGGTTACCAAGGCATGAACCCCTTGAATGGTTTGTGGATACTCACACCCTACCACCCCTAGTGATTGAGGTACTAACCCCTAAACCCGGTTACTAAGGAACAACCCTTTGGTTAGTTTCACGGGGCAAACCCCTCGACATGGTTACCTGGGCTCTCAACCTGGTAGCAAGGAATGGTGACATTCCAACTCTTTATAGAAGAATATCATATACACTTGCTCGTTTAACCATCATAAAGTCATTCAACTAATAAGACATGCATAGGACCTTCAATTCATCTAAACACATTAACCAGACCTTTTATCAAACACTTGGTAGGTGTGTAGTGCCAGTCTAAAACCATGCAATTTAAGAGTGTAATCATGCTAGAAAATTAAATGTAAAACCATAAATAGACACTTGGTAACATCTTCAAGCAATATACATCCAAACCGTTTATCAAATCTCACAATAGAGCTTAGATTCATAGCTCAAAACATGCTAAAATAGCCATAATTTCACAAAACTCCAACATAGTGTGCAGTCAAATTCATAATAAGTAAGACCCATGAATAAATCAACTTTAAATCATGCAATGTTAGGTAAAAGGAAGCTTGGGCATCATGGGTGAAAGAAACCCATCAAAGAACCCACATACCTTAACTTTGATGAATCCTTGAAGATTATTGGAGATGGAGACTTGAAGCATGAACGAGAACCTTAAGATCCAGATAAGTTTTCGGACTTGAAATTGGGAGATGAAATATTTTCTAACTGTTTCAGAGTGTATTAAGGAATGTCTTAAATGATATGAGGGTGAAATAAGGCTAATTATAGGTATTTTCACGCATGGGAACACTTAGGCCCAAGACCCAAAGGCCTTGGACCGATTCAACAAAATTGTGCAAAATAACACCGCCAAGGGTGTGGATCGCCACTAGAAATCTCATTTTTGCGATTTTCAAATTTTGCTATGGTTGCTCTTAAATCGTGGCTAGACCCCCTGAACATGAATATAAAGTTGGATTTTTGATATCGTGCACGGATTTTGAGATATATTGAAATTACGATTCCAGGCACTTCCGAGGGACTTTTTCGGGCACTTTTTGGGGTCGTTTCAGAAAACATGCAAATTGAAGAGAGTAAATTAATACATGCATATACAACTTCGAAAATTGTGAATTATCCGATTTTAATTTGTTAGTTCTACATGGTTCCCACAACCCTAGTTGTGGATTTAGCTACTCATGCTATGTGTAGATGCAAAAATAATTAATTAAGTAGACATAATTGAACACTTACACAATAGATTTAAGAACAATGTCAATAAGAATCACAAGCATTATGATCAAATTCAACTACAAGTGTTCTTAAAGACTCTCTTACAATTTTATCTCTTAAAACATTGAGTTCTCTGAGTACTAGGCAAAAAATTTAGAAAAATAACCTAAAAGACCTATTTATAATAATTAAATTCAAATCCTAAACAAAATAGTAGAATTGGTCGCACAACATACAAAAGCTCTTTACGACCCGTATTAAAGTTTATGCCCCGTAATCGGGGACTCATACTCAACTGCTAGAATTTTGGACTTCAACTCTCTGACACCCCTCTACGACTCGTAAAATGGTTTTACGACCCGTAAAGGGGGTTTCTTCTAATGACATTCCTGCAAGTCCACTTCTCTAATCCTCAGGGCACAAATTTTCTTCTATGACTCGTAAACTCATTTCCAACTCATCTTCATGTTCGTAGAGTGAACTTCAGAAATTAGCCCCTCAGTAGAAATCCTCACGAAACCTCCCTACGGCTTGTAGAATGGTTTACGACCGATAGAGGGTCTCGTATAACATCAAATATTTTAGGAACTTCTGTAACATTCCCTAAAATCATGGTCAACCTGTAATCCTGCTATATAAACACAAAAACATATAAAACCAACAAACATTACTTTAAGAACATATAAATTTCCAAGTTTAAAGCATAAAAAACGTTGTATTTTGGTACCACATGACCATGTCTCTGTTTTTCATAGAGTCCTTTCTATGTGATCTTGTGGAACTTAAGTTGTTTGATTTTGATATTATTCTCAGGATGGATTGGTTGCATGCTTCATATGCTTCTATAGATTACAGAACCCGAAAAGTGAAATTCCAATTTCCAAATGAACCGATTCTTGAGTGGAAGGGTAGTGATTCTGCTATTAAGGGTAAATTTATCTTTTATCTCAAAGTCCGAAAGATGATTTCTAAGGGTTGCATCTATCATATTGTAAGGGTTAGAGATCTGGTGCCTGATCACCTATTGTTAAATCTGTTTCGATGGTTGTGAGGGCTAGATATGTAGAGTCTAAGTCACCTACTCCCGAATCGGTTTCGATGGTTAATGAGATTCCATATGTTTTCCCAAAAGATTTTCCTAATATTCCTCCTAAAAGAAAAGTAGACTTTGGCATAGATCTCCTTACAGATACTCAACCTATTTTCACTCCTCCTTATCATTTGGCACCGGCTGAATAGAAGGAGTTGAAGGGCCAATTGAAAGACTTGTTAGAGAAAGGCTTTATGAGACCATGTAATCGCCATAGGATGCTCTGGTATTATTTGTAAGAAAGAAAGATGGGTCTCTTCGATATGAATTGATTAGAGGCAACTAAATAAGATAACAATCAAGAATAAATGTATGTTTCCAAGGATCGGTGACTTGTTTGATCAACTTCAAGGGGCTACCCATTTCTCAAAGATTGACCTCCATTCTGGTTATTATCAATTGAGGGTCAGAGAGTGTGACATGCTCAAAATGGCCTCCGATCTAGATATGGGCATTTTGAATTAGTGGTGATGTAATTTGGTTTAGCTAATGTCTCATCTATGTGTATGGATCTTATGAGTCAGGTGTTCAAGCTATTTCTTGATAGTTTTGTAGTTGTCTTCATCGATGATATCCTAATTTATTCCTGATGTGAGCGGGAGCATATGGATCATTTGAGGTTGGTTTTCTTAACTTTGAGGGAGAAGTAATTGTAAGCCAAGTTTAGTAAATGTGTGTTTTTTTCCAGTGAAATAGCCTTTGTTGGTCCTGTGGTATCCGATGATGATATTAAAGTTGACGTAAAGAAGACTAAGGCCATAAAGAATTGTCCTAGACCATTGACTCCTTCAGACATTCGAAGTTTTCTTTGGTTGGTTGGTTATTGCAGGAGATCATGAGTTGGATAATTTTGTTCATGCACCACTACTTTCCATGATCCATAAGCTATCACCTTATCATGTTGCATGAGCACACCACCATGTTGCTAGATATTGTAGGAGATTCATTGAAGGTTTATCATCCATTGCATCTCCATTGACCAACTTCACTCAAAAGAAAACCAAGTTTGTATGGTCGGGTGAGTGTGAGAAGAGTTTCCAAACTTTGAAAGATTAACCTACATCGGCTCCTAATTTGACTCTACCAGATGGCTTAGATGAGTTTCTAGTGTATTGTGTTGCTTCTCGAATTAGATTAGGTGGTGTGCTCATGCAAAATGTTAAGGTGATAGCTTATGCATCATGGAAGTTAATGGTGCATGAACAAAATTATCCAACTTATGACCTTAAGTTAGCTGTTGTGGTATTTGCTTAGAAAATTTGGAGACATTATTTATGTAAGGTTCATGTTCATGTGTTCACTGATCACAAAAGTTTGCAACATGTGTTAACCGAGAGGGATCTTCACTTAAGATAAAGAAAGTAGTTAGAACTTCTTAATGATTATGACATGAGTGTTCATCCTGGTAAGACAAATGTGTTAGTCGATACTCTTAGCAGGCTATCTATTGGGAGTGTGGCACATGTTGATGAAGGGAAGAAAGAATTGGTAAACAATGTTCACTATTTGGGTAGGTTGGGTTTTAGATTGGCTAACTCTAATAATGGTACTACTTATGTTCAGAATGGAGTTGAGTCTATAGTGGTTGTTGATGTTAAGGCTAAACAAGATTTAGACTTATCTTGGGTTGAGTTAAAGAAGTTAGTTGTGGAAAAGAAGGTAGAGGTTTTCTACCAAGGGTTAGACAGTGTGCTTTGATATCAAGATCGGTTGTGTCTTCTGATTGTTAATTTCCTTAGAGAGGTGATCATGTGTGAAGTCCACTACTCTCATTATTCCATACATTCGTGAAATATATTAAAATTTGAGGGAAGTTTATTGGTGATATGCTATGAAGAAAGTGTAACACGCCACATCTTAGATGTACTAGTTCTATGCAAATGAAACGTGATGTGGCTTTTGAAATTAGTGCCGATTTTTAAAAGTTCTTGAATCTCAAATTAGAGGGCGACATGTATGTCTCACGCTGAAGAGGGTCGACTGTAAATGAGTTTTAAGTTAAAGTGAGGAGATCACGACATTAAATGAGGTGAAGAAGTGAGGTACTTGTAGGACTTAGGAAGCTAGCAGGTGAGTCACATACTTGCTTAGCTTAATTTGCTAGCTAAACAGAGACGAGGACCGACGTCAAATTTTTCCAAGTCCAATTATGAATAAAGTCTGTGTTAAGGGTGTAACTTTAGCCGATGTTTCACCATCGTAAATGGGCAATACGTACAGCCCAAGATGAATAATAAAAGGGCCCAAGTACATCACAACCCACTTGACTAATTGGACCCAAACTAAGTGAAGAGGAAAGGAAAAATGGGCAGCCAAGGCCCATCAACTTTGAGATCCATTTAGGCACAAGTGTGAGGGCCAGCCTGCTGCATGACCAACTTATTAATATGTGTTAATATATGGTCAAAAGTACAAGAGATTTTCGGCAAAAGGCTCCTTTAAAAAGGATTACAAGTAGCACCTTTTTAAGTCATTCTTAACTGGAAAAAAAATCAGCTTTCACAATCTTTCTCTCTGCACTTTATTAACCTTGCAAAGAAACCACAAGGAGAATTTTAGGGTTCTTGGAGAATCCCTACACCATGAAGGTAATGGTAAGTAAGTTTACTTATGTGTTTAGTATGGTTTACTTATGAAAAACAAGAGACTATGTTGGTTACATTTATGCTAAAAGTTTTGGACAACATGTGTCCTAAGGATTGTTGTGCACTTCTCTTGTTGATTAAGAGGCTTTTCTCTTTTTGGTTGGCTAGACTATGAAGTAAGACTTAAAAAAGGTTTAGCCTGTTAATGATGTAACCAGGCTGTTGCACCACTTTTACAGTCCGCAAAAATGAGTTGTTGTACGATGTCGTAATTGTGCTCTTAATAGGAACTTGTGGACTGATAATTGGAGATTGTTATTTCACGTTCTCCATATACTTCGGAACTATTTTTGCATTATTTCAAGCCTGTTTTTATGTGTATATATGGTAAGGACTGTTAGGTTAAAGTTGGAACAGGTTAGGAATTGTTGACGTCAAAATGTAGCGAAGGGATGTAACGTTATGCTGCCAATTTATATATTGTGTAGAATTGTTATGTGTTGTGCCTTGTGGGCTATTGTAGGACCGTTATGGCACTAAAATAGGCTGCACATGATATGTATATGAGAATGTCTATTAGAAAGTACGATTAGGGGTGAAAAGGTTGAAAGAATACTCTCGGGTTTATAATTATCCGCTTGTTGCCCATATGTTGTTTTTCCGTGAGATTGGGCCGCCAAAATGTATATATATGCTACTAATGCTAGTTTTATCACTTTATATGTTGTAGATAAATATTTGGAGGAAGGGAAGGTTATATTGAGGTAATAGCGAGATCGTAAAGTGAGGTATGTAAGGCTACTTGATTTCGTATTACTTGGCAAGAAATCTAGATTCTTCCTTGGCACATAAAGGCACTTACCAGCTCCGACACAATTATTAATCGTGACCATGGATCGGCGAACTAAGAGAGTATACTTCCACTTTCCAAATGAGGCAATTCTTGAACAGGAAGGCAATATAGGGGCGCCAAAAGGGGAAGTTTATCTCTTATTTTACGACAAGAAAGTTGATATCTAAGGGGTATATATGTCATTTAGTTAGAGTAAGGGATATGGGGGCAGAATCGCCAACTCTTCAATCAGTTCCAGTAGCGAATGAATTCATTGTGTGTTCCCTGAGGAACTTCCAGGCTTACCTCTAGAATGAGAAGTACATTTTGGTATTGACTTACTTCTAGGCACTCAAACTATCTCCATCCCACCATGTAAAATGGCCCCGGCAGAACAGCCTGAATTAAAAGAGCAGTTAAAAGACTTATTGATGAAGGGTTTTATAAGACCTAGTGTGTTCCCTTGTGGTGCACCAGTGTTATTTGTAAGTAAAAAGGATGGCACCTTGAGAATGTGTATCGACTATCGACAATTGAATAGGGTGACAATTAAGAATAAATACCTCATCCCCAAGATTGATGATTTATTTGATCAGTTATAGGGTGCCAAATGCTTTTTAAAAATAAATTTGAGATCAGGTCAGCACCAAGTGAGGGTAAAGGAGAAAGATATACCTAAGAATGCTTTCAGAACACGCTATGGTCACTTTGAATTTCTTGTTATGTCATTTGGGCTAACGAATGCACCAGCAGTTTTTATGGATTTGATAAACAGGATATTTAAGCAATTCTTGGATGTGTTCATGATAGTATTTATAGATGTCATTATGGTATATTCAAGATAAGAAGAGGACCACGCAAATCACTTACGACAAGTGTTACTGGTTCTGCGTGATCGACAGTTGTACGCCAAGTTTTCTAATGTGAATTTTGGCTAAACTCATTGGCATTATTGGGTCATATTATGTTTGATGAGGGAATAAGGGTTGATTCACAAAAGATATAGGCTGTGAAAGATTGGCCGAGGCCAACGACACCCATGGAAGTTCGGAGATTCCTAAGGTTGGCAGGTTATTACAGAAGGTTCATTGAAGGTTTTTCTTCAATTTATGCACCTCTAACAAAGTTGACACATAAAGCAACAAAGTTCCAATGGAATGATGCATGTGAAAGGAGCTTCTTGGAGCTGAAAAATAAGCTAACTTCTGCACCTATGCTAGTACTTCCAGAAGGCACCGAGAGGTATGCCACTTTGTGATGCTTCAGGAGTTGGCTGAGGGTGTGTACTGACACAACATGGTAGGGTAATTGCCTATGCATCTAGACAGCAATGACTACATGCGAAAAACTACCCAACACATGATCTTGAGCTAGCAGCGATAACGGTTGCGTTTGCTCTGAAAATATGGTGCCACTATTTGTATGGACTTCATGTTGACATATATACTAATCATAATAGCCTATAATACATCTTTAAGCAGAAAGACCTAAACTTAAGACAACGGAGATGGCGAGAGCTAATAAAGGATTATGACATTGATATACTTTACCACCCGGGGAAAGCAAATGTGGTAGCCGATGCTCTGAGTCGTAAGGCAATCATGACTATTGGTTATCAAGCCGTGGTAACTCAAGGAGTGGATAAGGATCTATGACAACTAGCTAGTTTGGGAGTTCGCCTTCTTAAGGCTTCAAAGGAAGGGTTGTTGTGCATGATGCTGTGGAGTCTTCATTGGTAATGGAGGTGAAAGAAAAACAGCTCGAGGATCATATTCTACAACAGTTTACCGACAAGGTGAGTCAAGGTACGATAAAGGGCTTTGACCTTACATAAAATGGAGTACTTTATTTCCAAAAAGATTATGTGCACCTTATATTAATGGACTAAGGAAGAGGATAATGGAAGAAGCCCATCATTCCTAATATTCCATCCATCCAGGATCAACTAAGATGTACCATGACCTGAAGGGAATGTTTTGGTTGGGAGACATGAAAAAGGACCTTGCAGAATTCATGGCTCAAAGTCCAGGACCTCCTTCTCTTCTGCCCACACTCTTACCTAAAAGTGAAAGTAGAACACCAAAAGCCAGGAGGTTATATGCAGTGTATAGAGCTTCCAACATGGATGTGGGATATGATCAATATGAATTTTCTTATCGGGTTGCCTCACTCATTTAAGAAGTTTGACTCCATATGGGTAATAGTTGACAGACTCACAAAGTCAGCACACTTCTTGCCAGTCAGGAGTGATTATATAGTTGAAGAGTATGCCAAGCTACATACTGTCCCAATCTCCATTATATCTGACCAAGGAGCTCAATTCACTACAAAGTTTTGGAAGTCCTTCCAAAGGAGTTTAGGGACACAAGTGAATTTGAGTACAGCATTCCACCCTCAAACAGATGGTCAAGCAGAATGCGCCATTCTGACACTTGAAGATATGTTGCGAGCTTGTGCATTGGACTTTAAAGGTAGTTGGGTGGATTATTTGCTACTTATTGAATTTTCCTATAATAATAGCTACCACGCGAGTATCAAGATGGCACCTTATGAAACTTTGTATGGAAGGAAATGCAGATCACTGATTGGATGGTTTGAAGTGGGTGAAACTACCTTGCTTGGGCCTGATCTAGTACAACAAGCCGTGGAAAAAGTTAGGGTAATACAACAGCGGCTAGAAATAGCCCAAAGTCGTCACAAATCATATGTGGATGCTAGAAGAAGAGGACTAGAATTCTCATTAGGGGATTGGGTACTTTTAAAGGTGTCTCCAATGAAAGGGGTTACGAGATTTGGTAAGAAAGGAAAAAGGAGCCCACGTTACATAGTGCCATATAAAATTATTAAGAAGTTCGGGCAGGTTGCATATGAACTAGAGCTACACCAAGAGCTTTCAATGGTTTATTCAGTTTTCCAGGTCTCAATACTTCGAAAATGCATAGGTGACCCATCCTGTATCACTCCTATTAAGGATGTGTAGGTCATAGAAGATCTCACCTATGAAGAGGTACATGTTGCTATTCCAGATCGTCAAGTTAATAAGCTAAGGAATATAGAAATAGCTTCAGTAAAAGTACTTTGGAGAAACCAGCAAGCAGAAGAAACAACATGGGAGGCCGAGGACACGATGAAATAAAATACCCTTAATTGGGACAGTAATAGGTTCGTGTGATTGAATACTTTGTGTGTTGTCAGAAGTTTGTTTAAGTGAAGGTTTAAACTTGGTAAAGCTATCCAATTGTACTACCATTCAAGAATGAATGTTCCTAAGGGGGGAGGATGTAACAACCCACATCTTACATGTACTAGTTCTATGCAAATGAAACGTCATATGAATTTTTAAATTAGCGCCAATTTTTAAAAGTGCTTTAATCTCAAATTAGAGAGTGACATGTACGTCTAATGCTGAAAAGGGTCGAGTGTAAATGAGTTTTAAGCCAAAGTGAGGAGATCATGACCTTAAACGAGGTGAAGAAGTGAGGTGCTTGTAGGAATTAGGAAGCTAGCAGGTGAGTCACCTACTTGCTTAGCTTAAATTTTCTAGCTAAATGGAGACGAGGGCCCGACGTCGAATTTGTCCAAGTCTGATTATTAATAAAGACCGTGTTAAGGGTGTAACTTTAGCCCATGTTTTACCATCGTAAATGTGCATTACTTACATCACAATATGATTAATTAAAGAGTCCAAGTACATCACAACCCACTTGACTAATTGGGCCCAAACTAAGTGAAGAGGAATTAGGAAAAATGGGCAGCCAAGGCCCATCAACTTTGAGACCCATTTAGGCCCAAGTGTGACAGCCAAGCTACTGTATAACCAGCTTATTAATATGTGTTAATATGTGATCAGAATTCTAAGAGAAAGTTGGCCAAAGGCCCCTTTAAAAAAGGCTTACAAGTAGCACCTTTAAGTCATTCTTAACTTTGAAAACAAAATCAACTTTCACAAGCTTTCTCTCTACACTTTCTTAAACTTGGAAAGCAGACAAAAGGAGACTTTTAGGGTTCTTGGAGAAGCCCTACACCTTGAAGGTAATGGTAAGTAAGTTTACTTATGTGTTTAGTATGGTTTTCTTATGAAAAACAATAGACTATGTTGGTTATGTATATGTTGAAATTTTTTGACAGCATGTGTCTTAATGATTGTTGTGCACTTCTCTTGTTGATTAAGAGGCTTTTTTCTTTTTTCTTGGCTAGATTATGAAGTAAAACTTATATTTTTAACAAGTTTTAGTTTTTTAATGATGTAACCAGGCTACTGCACCACTTTTACAGTCCGCAAAAATGAGTTGTTGTACGATGTCGTAATTGTGCTCTTAATAGGAACTTGTGGACTGATAATCGGAGATTGTTATTTCACGTTCTCTATATACTTTGAACTATTTTTGCACTATCTTAGGACTACTTTTATGTGTATATATGGTGGGGACTATTTGGTTAAAGTTGGAACAGATTTGGAATTGTCGACGTCAAAATGTAACGAAGGTATGTAACGTTATGCCGCCTATTTATATATTGTGTAGAATTGTTATGTGTTGTGCCTTGTGGGCTTTTGTAGTACTTTTATGGCACTAAAACAGGTTCCACATGATAAGTATATGATAATGTCTATTAGAAAATATGATTAGAGGCGGAAAGGTTGAAACAATATGCTTGGGTTTATAATTATCCGCTTGTTGCCCGTATGTTGTTTTTCTTGTGAGATTGGGCTGCCAGGATGTATCTATTAGCTGCTAATGCTGGTTTTATCACCTACTACGTTGTAGATAAATATTTGTAGAAAGGGAAGGTTATATCGAGGTAATAGCAAGGTCGTACAGTGAGGTATGTAAGGCTACTTGATTTCGTATTACTTGGCATGAAATCTAGATTCTTCCTTGGCACATAAAGGCACTTACCAACTCTGACACAATTATTAACCATGTCTCCACTCTTTCACATGTTCATATGCTCTCATACATAGTCTCCTCCAAATCTGCATACACACTTGGATACTAAGATACACAAGTTTTTTCTACTAAATAAAGTTCATGTGTTGTTCTACCTCCTATGCATTTCATTATTTGTGTAACCAACTCCTTTCATTATGGTGTTGTCTGTTTTGATTATTTACATGTCATATGTTGTGTCTACAGTCCTACAACTCTAATATTATGACTACCAAAAGAATCATCTCAAAAGTAATTAAAAGATAAAGTATATTGCCTATTGATGGGTGGTAACCCAAGGGGTGGAAGTATCACCTTGCCAGGCTCAATCCTATCACGGGGGATACCCCAAGGGGTGAAAGGAAAAGCCTAGCTAGGGCCAATCTCGATATAGATTTATCACTAATCAGCTAGTCATTTGTATTACATATTGTGCACAGATTATACAATAAAGGTAAAGTAATAAAAAGAACATAAAGTACATGCTCCCACAGTATGACTAAAGGTGGTCTCTTATCCTACACCAATGCATCGTTTCATTTGAGTTGTTACTTCGTATACAATATTTTCTACCTTACATATTCAGTACATTACCTCGTACTGACGTCCCTTACGGGGGACCTACATTTCATGCTGCAGGTACAGGTACCAGTAGATCTCCCTAGTAGGAGTGCAGGATATCCAGCTGCTGTTAACAAGCTCCAGGTTGCTTCGAAGCTTTGTGTGTCTAAAGCTTATATTTTTATACTGTATATTTAGTCACGGTGGGGCCTGTCCCGACCCTTATCAAATACTTTTCCTTATCTAGAGGTTTTACAGACTATGTAAATTAATGATGGTCATGCCTCGTACTTTAGACACTGTGGCCCCAACGACCTAGCCAAATGCATGGCTTGTTATTACTGTTTACTTTCTTAAAGGCATGTTGCATGTAGACCTTATAATATATATAGAAAGCGCATAGATACAGGTTAGTTTGCATGGGCCTCATTGGCAATGGGTGCTAGTCCGGCTTAATGGGACTTTGGGCATGACAGAAAGACATAGCCAAGTTTGTATCCGACTGTCCTAGTTGTCAACAAAGTGCACGTAGAACATCGAAGGCCGGTGGTTTGGCTCAAGATGTTGAGATTCCCACTTGGAAATGGGAAGATGTGAGTTTAAAAATCAAATATAAAACATCATACACCTTAAAATTCAAATAACAAAAAGAGATTCTTTTGAGGTCCTTATACATATTATGCTTAGGATTGAATAGACTGGGTACCTTATCAAGATCTCAAATCAATGATGGGGTTTGTTTGGCACCTCCTAAATATTTTGTGGTTGGTTTGCCCCGAACCTAGAAGTAATTTGATTCTATTTGGTTATTGTTGATACGACGACTAAATCGGCTCATTTCCTACCTGTCAATACTACCTTTGATGTCGAAGATTATGCAAGGTTCTAATCCAAGAGTTGGTAAGGTTGCATGGTGTGCCTATGTCTATAATATTGAATCGTGGTACCCAATTTACTTCTCATTTTGGAAATCATTTTAAAAAAGGCTTGTCACTAAGGTGAAGTTAAGTGTTGCTTTTCATCCTCAAATAAATGGACAAGCCGAGAGGACGATTCAAACTTCAGAAGACATATTGAGGGCTTGTGTGTTGGAATTTAAGATTAATTGTGATAATCAGCTACCACTTATTGATTTCTTTTACCATAATAGTTTTCATGCTTGCATTGGTATGGTACTATTTGAGATTTTGTATAGGAGAAGGTATAAATCCCCGGTGGGATGGTTTTAGTTGGGTGAGATAGATTGGCCCAGATTTGGTATTGGAGGCCATGGAAAAGGAGAAGTTGATTATGGAGATGTTGAAGATGGCTCAAAGTTGCTAAAAGTCTTATTCAGATGTTAGAAAGAGGGATCTTGATTTTCTTATTGGTGATTAGATGTGTGTGCAGGTTTCACCCATTAAGGGTATAACACGTTTTTGTAAGAAGGGTAAAGTAAGTCCCTAGTATGTAGGTCCTTATAAGCTTGTTGAGCCAATTGGAAATGCATCCTATAGATTGGATTATCATTTGGAAGTGACTTCTATTCACCTAATTTTCCATGTGTCGGTGTTGAGAAAGTTGATTGGTGATCCTAGTTCCTTTTTGCCTTTAGAGGGTAATGAAGTAGAGGAGAAATTGACTTATGAAGAGATTTTAGTTTAGATCTTAGATAAGCAGGTAAAGTGGCTTCGCAACAAGGATATGGTTTCGGTTAAAGTGCTTTGGAGAAATTAACATGTGGAGAGTGTTGCATGGGAGGTAGAGTTTAACATGATGAGGTGATACCCCTATATTTTCCAATCTACTCAAGCCTAAGGTATTAGGTTCTTCCTATTCCCAATGGTCCTAATTCTTTCACTTTTCTGTTTCATGACATAACATGCATCCATGTGCATGAAAATGACTTAAAGATGTTTTGACTTAAGTTTTCTGATTTTATGGTTTTCAAGTAACGAATTATTAGTTGTGTCATCATGTTGGAATGTTTCATGTTCGATTCAAGCTTTTAAAGCCATGTTCTAGCACATTCGAGGATGAATGTTCCGAAGGGGGAGATGATGAAAGGACCCAAACTTCGTGAGAGCATTTGATGCATAAATTTTGAGTTCCCAGGGGTGTGTGAGCGATAAGGAATATTTTTGTATTGCATTGTTTTGCTTAAGAAGGGATTTGAGGCTTGGTGTCCCTCCAATGAACCTCCTATGAGTCATGGTCTCACCATAAGCCGTGGAAGATGCCCTAGCTTTGTAGGCACGATTTTGGCTAAGGTAAGCTAGAAGAAGACCCTGTACGGGTTGTGTAACACTTCAGAAGCCATTTGGGGGTCTTGTGTGACATCCCACGAGCCATGGAGAGGTATCTTGTGAAGTTCTCATCCCAAAATTATTTTCTAAGTGTAAAATCACCGTCTCGAAACTTGAGTTACTTACGGACCGTATGCCTTTGCAAGGACCATATGCATTCCTTGGAGATGAATTTGTCTGGAATTTTGGCCAAGGTTAGTACCATGGAACACTGCATGGTCCGTGGAATTCTTCACGAGCCATATGGCTCTTTGATGGGACCCCTATCAACTTTTTGAAGCTCATTTCATTAATGGCCTGCTTATACTTTTGGTTATTTATGAGGGTTGTTTCAGACTTTCTAACTTATCCTACACCCCTGAAAAGTTCTATACTCCTCTATTCTTATTCATTTCATTCAAAACACTTAGAATATTCAAACTCTCTTATCTAAAGAACTCCTCTCAAGTGTGCCACCGGAGATTTAGCTTGGAGCTCAAGGGAGGGTCTTCTTCTCCAATCAATTTCTTCTTGATTCTTCTTAATTGTCTATGGTATGTGGGACTGATCCACGGTCCTGTTCAACCATGAAGACCTCAAACACTTTTTACCCTTTGATTTATTAAATTCAAGCTCACTTTGAATACATGTCTTTCAAATTAGTGTTGATTTGATTCAATTCAGATATGAGTTGTATTTAGTTGATGATATTAAAGTGATTTAAGCCTTAATTTGTTGAATTGCATTGATATTATGAAGATTTGATTATGCATGTCCCCTTAAATGTTGGATTTAAGCATGGATAATCTAAAGTATGACTTAGATGTGAATTTACTTATGGATTTACTTCGGTTTCATATTATATTTTTGATTTAAGTATGAATCTTTATTGCCCATGCTATGCTCTCATCATTCATGGGATATACATACATGAGCGTTTACTTTCATGAAGATTATGAAGTGGTTTATAACACAATTATGTTGATGTATATGATTTTGATGAAAGTATGGGTATAACATGAGATGTGATAACATAATGTCTATCATATGTCTCTTTAAGCAAACTTTGTGTGTTTACACAAATATGTTATATGTGAATGAACTTTCCTATGCATGTAAGTATAAATTCAAGTATGATTTGGCTTTTTAACCCAAGTATATATGATATAAAGAATGTTTGGCTTTTAAGCTTAAGTATGTATTGAAATGATTTGAAAGACTTATGCCTCTTTTGAAACCATGTATGTGCATATGTATTCTTATAGAATGATGACTTAGCACCTAGTGGACTTGTGGGAGTGGGGCTATCTCCAAGGGTCCAGTATCCAAGTCCCATAACTATGTGCTAAACATAGATATTATGTTTATGGTAACCTTTACAAAAATGGGCGGCCCGTATAATATGGTTACAATTATGTTATGATGAATGAAAACTCCTTACAGTAATGAGAGTGCCCGTAAGGTAAGGTTACTTCTCCAAAATGAGAGGCTCACAAGGATAAGTACAGTCTAATTTTTGTAAGTTGGTCACCTATTATTTGGTTTGAGGAAGAAACCAGATTACATGTAATAACTCGCATGGTCTAGATGTCGGTTGAGGTCTTATCCCCATGATGTTGAGTATTATGGCATTTCATGCATCATGGATTTTATGGCATATTGATATATTATTTTTTTTCCTGTACATCATTCAATACATGTGCCCTTGTCATCTAACATTGAATAGGGGTTTAACGAGTTCATATGCATTGCATGCACGCATACTTAGTACATTCAAACGTACTAGCACATCCTCTTTGTCTACATGATCTAACCATGTAGGGACCGGACTACCTTCATCCACATCTTGGAGGTAAGCTTAGAATAAGAAACATCCATGGACAATCCACCATATATTTACCTATTATGTTGCATCCGCTTATGTTTTAGTTACTTTGATGGTGAGCCTGGACATTTCTCGTCCCTCATCCTATTCTACAAATAAGAGGCATTGTTGGACAACATGTAGACTCTTGTATGGATTTGTGGTATGTCATGCTCTTTTTTATGGAGATTTTTATTAAGGTTATCTATTGAGTATTGATGAGGTGATAATATATTCTTGTTGAGATATCGAAATGTGGAAAAGTGCTAAGTGCCATTCTATCCCTACAGCGTGAGTAATACTTATTTGCCCCTTAGTTCTTACGTGTTATATACTATGTGAATCCTTGCAAATCCCTATTCCTATGATATCCAGATAGCATGAGTCACACTTTCCCATCCCTTAGAGCTATATGTTATTACTTTTTTAAGCACTTCTAAACTGATAATGTGTATGTGGATGCTATGACCTTTTTTGGGGACTCTTGGGTTCCTATTTGCCATGCCACTCTTATACCCTAGGTTTCGGTCGTGATAGTGACCAAAACCACCATTCACAGAGTTTTCATATAATAACAGCTACTATTCAAGCATCCAGATGGCAAAATTTGAGTCCTTGTACGGTCGAAGGTGCAGATCACAGATTGGATAGTTTGGCTCAGGTTTAGTAGATGTGTTGAGTATTGATTTGCTCATCTATGCCATGGATTGGGTTCATTTGATTCAGAGTAGACTATTGATAGCTTAGAGTCACTAGAAGTGTTATGTTTATTTGAGGACTAGACCTCTTGATTTCTCTGTTGGTGAAAGTGTTTGGCTGAAAGTGTCACCTATTAAGGGTATGATGAGATTCAGTAAAAGCGGCAAGCTCAATCCTAGATTCATTGTCACATTTGAGATTTTGAGGAGTGTTATAGAGATGGCCTATGAGTTCATTTTACCACCGAGATTATCTTAAGCGAATCCTATTTTCATTTTTCCATGCTCGGCGATACACTTCAAATGAGTCCCATGTGATCTCTTATGATTTAGTTGAGTTGGGTTCAAACTTGTCTTATAAGGAGGAGCTGATAGCTATAGTGGACGAATTGGTCCGAACATTGAGGTCTAAGGAAATACCTTCAGTAAAGGTTTAGTGGTACACCATTCTATTAATAAGGCTATATGGGAGTTGGAATCAGATATCCTGGTAAGATATTTTCACTTTTTTATGCTGTAGGTGCCTCTTTCTCCAACATGTTCAAGGATGAACATTATTTTTAGTGGTGGATGATTTAATGACCTGGTTGGTCATTTTTGAGCTTATATGTGAAACTTGTTGTTTTACCGTTTCGTAAGTTACTCTAAGCCTATTTTGAACTATCTATATTGTTGGAAATAAAATCCTGAGTTTGAAGTTGAAAATATGAGTTTTGGCATTTTTGGAAGTTTAAGTCGTTGAAAAAGTGAGTTTTTGCATCATTTCGAGTTTCAGGTGCCTGATCGAAAATCCGTAAATCCCATCAACTTTAGAATGTCGAATTTGGACTAGGATAAGTTACAAAAACTAAATGTAGAGTTAAAATTAGGTTTTTAGGTCCAAAGTTACATTTTTAATCATTTCTAGAGCCAAAGTTTGACTCTGGTCAACATTCATAGTTTGGAAGCTCGGATCAAATTTTTGACAGTCCCAGTAGTTTTAGATGGTAAGACTAATGCTAGAAATAGTCCCGTCATAAGTTTTGGAGTTGCCGAGGGCAGTTTGGTATTTTAAGTTCTAAACTAGTTTACTTGACTTGCATTGGTAAATGTGTCATAAAGACCTTCGAATAGATTTCTGATTATTCCGTTGAGTTTGAATCGTCATTTTTGTTATGGATACATGTTTGGTATGTGAAAATCTGAGTTCGGATGAATTCTGGAAAGCTATGTCAAAAATTGTTTGTGGCTGATTTGCTTGTGAAAAGGAGTTTCTGATGCAATTATGGCTATTCTCCATGTTCGCAGAGGTTTATGATTTCGGCCTCCTTCACATTTGTGGGAAATGCTCCACGTTCACGAAGCTATAGTCGCCTTATCCCTGTTCTACTCTGCGTTCATGGAGTCTTAGCGGCCTTTGTGGAGCAGTGATGACCGTTAACCTCCACGTTTATAGGACCCCACCTATGTTCGCAGAGTACATTTTACCTAATCAGTTTTAAAAGTCGAGATAACGCCATTTTTACTCATTTTACTGAACATCCAGCTTTTTGTGAAGATTTTGGATGAACATTATTTGAGAATTACTTTGGTTAAGTGTTTTCAATTAATTTTCATGACTTATTGTGATTTTGTGTTTAATGTCATGATTTTGAATCAAAAATTGGGGATTTTTTGTGTTTGATTTTGAAGCTTTAAATGGTAATTTCTCATCCGATTTGAACTCGATTTTAGTGAAACTTTCACCTATGGACTCTAGTTTTTGTGTAGAATTTGATTTTAAAGTCTATTTCCAAATTCGAAAAGTTCATATTTTAGCCCTAATTTTGGTCATTTTTGCCCTAAGCCTAATTTGTGCGGATATGGTACCAAAATTTACCTTTTGCCTCATGGTATCTATTTTTAATAGTGATTGATCGATCTGAGGTACCTTTTGGAGGTTTGTGTTAACTGAAAGTTTGTCCAAGTGCGATTTCGGCATGTAGGTAGGTTCAGCTAACCTTTTAGGGACTGGATTTGAGTTATTGGACATGTTCATGCACTACTTGTATTATTTTGATTGACTTATGAGCTAATGGAATGATATGACATAATTTGATGATAATGTAATACCGGTTATGTCGAAAATTGAGTAAATAATAATCCTATTGATAAACTTAGAAGAAATCATGAGAATTAGGATGATTTTGGATATCATTATGATAAATATGGGACTAGTGATAGCTTTTGGATAGTGTTGTGATTAATTGGTGATAATCGTGATAAACTTGACATCCTTATTATTGATGGGATAATGAAGATATAAGATATAATGAATAACCTCTGCTTCATTGAGATCCTTATTATTGATGAGATAATGACGATTTGAGATATAATAATGGCCTCGTGGTAGTAGTTGATACGCATGAGGTAGCCTATTTGATGTGATGGCTATTGTACCTATCTGTTATAATTTATATTGTTATTGTGTACATACTTGAAAAGTTGCATTGGTATGCACACATCTCATGCTTGACTGGTTACATTGGTATGCACACATCTCATACTTGACTGGTTGCACTAGTGTGATCATAACTTATACTTATCTGGTTTCATCGGTATGCACATATCTTATGCTTGGCTAGTTGCATTGGTATCCACAACTCTTATAGCATTTGTACAATTTTTTATATAATTATATTGAAGAGCCCAAAAATGTTCTTCGGAATGCCCATAATTATAATTTTTATATATCTTAAAATATGCGCGTGATATCAGAAATCCGATTTCATATTCTTTATCGGGGGGCAAAATTGATTGGGAGATGCGTATTTCCTGGATTTTAGAGGACCCGAAGTGAAAAATAATTTTTGCTAATTTCAATTTCCAGAGACCTGCACCCTAGCTGGGACACGCCAGGGGCGCAGAGCAGTGTAATTTCCTTTGCGTTGGGTCTGCATCGCAGACCAGACGCGGACCAGTACAACTATTTCCTTAGTTTTTCCTATGCGCCCAAGGGCATTGGTGTCATAGCCCCATGCCTACTTAAATATGAAATCATCCATACTTAGCCATTTTTCAACTTTATATCACTCAAAAACCTCTCCAAGACTTAACCAAATATCTCATTCCAAATTTAAGGATTTAAAGCTTAACTTTGGGACTCAAGGATTCATTTCAAGCTCTAAGACTACTTTAAGTTCACCTCAAGGAAATCAAGGCTTAAGGTATGTGGGTTTCATTCATTAGGTCCCTTTCACCCATGGAGCCCAACCTTCCCTCTACATGAAAATTGCATGTTTTCAAGTTGTATTACCTATGGGTATCTCTTATCATGGATTATGAATATAAATTATATTGGAGTTTTATGAAATATTGATTGATTGTGCATGACTATCTATTTGAAGCTTATACCACGAATTCATTGTCTGCTGAGACTGTGCATGTTTTAAGCTATGAAATCATGAACTATTATGAGTTTTTGTGATAAGCTTCACGGTACCTTACATCAGAGTTTTACTACATGATTGGTGGATTGATTTTCATTAAGTTTTGTTCATCTTATTCCACTCTTGAATTGCATTATTTTAAACAAGTACTATGAACCCACAATGTGTTTGATAAAATGTGAAGTCAAGAATTCTCAAGTTATTGATGATCTATTACATGATTTACAAGTCAAGTGACTTCATGATGAGTAAAGGCTTTCAAGTAAGTATTGAATTCATGAAAAGCATCTATGATTTTACAAGTATCAAGCTAAGCCCGATTTTATGAATTTTTATCTCTTGTGAGCCATTCATATTAAAGAAAAGATTCATGTATGATTACGATCTACTCTCATTTTAAAGTTAGGCTAATTACTAGAGGTCAAGCATGTTTCAAGAGCTACTCGGGTCATGTTTCCATGTTCCTTACAAGCTATACAAGTCATGATTATTTCAAGTATTCCTTGGAATTTGACTTTGCACTAATTGAGGCTTAAGATGGGGGCTTGACCCAAGGTGTCCTTATATAAAGTCTTTAGTTCTAAACTATGTGCCACCATATGATTATTACTCTCACTATACTAGTGAATCCATCTAGTTCATGTTATCATGTTAGGTTTGCCTTGGCAAGTATACCACACTTCGGGGCGGGTATCATTCCCTGTCACCTAAACCGAGGGGGTGTCACGCCTCGGAGTCCAAGTTGTAGTTTCTTGGTCTATGTCAGTTGAGGTCATATCCCACATATCTATGATATATATTGTGCAAGATGAATGATTTACTAGCATGTTTTATTATGAGCATTGATTATGCATGTCAAATTGAGATTATAAATCTATTTGCATATGATTATGCATTTTGACTATATTGGCTTATATTTTGTTACATTGCATCCGACATACTTAGTACATTCAAACATACTAACGCATACACTACGCCTACATGATATTACCATGTAGGGACAAGAGCAACTGTTGATCATCCTCCACGTGGCTAGTTGAAACTTTCGAGGTAAGCTTTGGTGAGTCCTCAATTCCATGGACACTATCTATATTACTCTTCATATTTTGAGACTTCTTTTTGTTGAACACTTGCTATGATGAGGGTGACCCAAAAAATATCTTGGCCCCTGCTCCATTCCATGTTAGAGCTGTTGTTATATATTATGATGTACTTATGCTATGAGTTTGACTCTCTTATGTCTTTATGAATGCCAAGATTTCCCTTAGTCCCACTTATGTTTTTATTGTATCTCCTGTTGTTGTTGTTGTTTAATTTGCTTTCACGAGCAAGGATGTGTGATTGATTTACTAAGAGGCTTGTTTAGGGTCCTTTTGGATTTCCATTCGCCTTGTCACGTCTAGGATCTAGGATTGGGTCTTGACAAATATATTGAGACCCTTTAATATGGGGCCTATGACGCCTCGAGATACTTTTATTATGGCCTATGATGCCTCAAGTACATGGCCTGTGACGCCCCTAGGTTCTATCTGGTAGCTTTCGCTCGATAAATGTGTATGTTGGCCATGCGATGGTTGTGATTCCACCTCTTACATGGCCTGCAACTCCATTGCATGCATGCATTTAATTTGCATTTTATCATTGATTGTATTTACTACCTTTGAATGCTCTTATTTATGTTTATATTGTGTACTAACTGTGTGTTGCAGGTTTTAGAGTCTCATAGTTATTACATATTTTTTCGATTTTTTTGACCCAGTTCGTTGAACCTACTAGATATATTTTGGTATATTTACCCCTTCTTTATTTCCATCATGCGTATCGAGCACAGAGACCCGTATAGGGTAGTTGATTCACTCTAGTAGAGCTTCTTCCATAATACAAATCTTAGCCGTGAGGCTCAAACTTCGAGTCCTCGTGGAGAGACTTCTTCTGTTGCTTCTTCTTACACATTGTATCAGATATTGTTGGCTCTGTATTCCATTTCAGATAGTTGGATTACGCTATTGTACCACTTTAGATGATCTTGTACTTGAAATGCCCTAAAAATATGCTTCAAAAATGCCCAAAATAATTATTTCCATGTATCTCAAAATCCATGCGTGATATCGAAAATCCGACTTCATATTCTTGCTTAGGGCGCAAAATTGAGTGGAAAATGGATATAACCCAAATTTTAGAAGACTCGTAGCGAAAAATAATTTTCACTAATTTTCATAAAATAGTGTTTGTCTGCGCCCAGGCTGTGATGCACTTGGGGCACGGATCTATGCTAATTCTTCCTCCAGATGGGTCCGCGTCGCAGACCAGTTCAATATTTTCCTCTATCTTTCCTAAGTGCCAAAGGGCATTGGGGTCATAACCCCATGCCCACATATGCATGAAAACACCCATACTTAGGCATTTTTCAATTCTATATCACTCAAAAACCTCACAAAAACCTCTCAAAGAGTTAACCAAATTTCTCATTCAAATTTCAAAGATTTCAAGCTTAACATTGGACTTCAAGGTTTCCCATCAAGCTCTAAGTTCTCTTCAAACTCATCTCAAGAAAAACAAAGTTTAAGGTATGTGGGTTTCATCCATTGGATCCTTTCACCCATGTAGCCCAATCTTCATTTTTATGAAAATTGCATGATTTCAAGTTGTATTACTTATGGGTATCTCTTATTATGAAATATTAGCATGATTTATGTTGGGGGTTTTATCAAGTATTGTTGATTACTCATGAATATCTATTTTAAGTTTCCACTATGAGTTGATTTTTTTCTATAGAGACTATGCATGTTTTGAGCAATTAAACTATGATCTGTTATGAGTTTTCATGATGGATTTCAAGGTACTCTACATGAGGGTTTTACTACATGCTGATGGGTTGATTTTTATTATGTTTTCTCATGTTAATTTATTCTCGAATTGCATGATTTTGAACTAGAATCATGAACCCACCAAGTGTTTGATAAAATGTCAAGTCAAGAATTCTCAACTTATTGATGATCTATTTCATGATTTACAAGTCAAGTGACTATATGATTATTAAGCGATTTCAAGTATGTATTGAATTCATGAAAAGTATTTATGATGTTGCAAGTATCAAGTTTAGCTCTATTTCCAAGATTTTACCTCATGTGAGCCATTCATCTTAAAGCAAGGCTTCATGTATGATTATGATCTACTCTCATGTTTCAAGTTAGGCTCACCATTAGAGGTCCAACATATTTATGAGCTACTCAAGTCATGTTCTTACAAGCTATTCATGTTATGATTAAAGTATGATTACTTCAAGTATTCCGTGGGATTAGACTTAGCACTAATGGATTGGATGTTGGCGTTTACTATCTTCAAGGGTCAATACTCCTTTCCTAAAACTATGTGCAAACATAGGATTAAACTTTACCCTTGCTATACTAGTGGATCCATTTAGTGCATTTTATCATGAAATCCACTCTAAAATAGGACAGGTTCCCGTATGGAGGGTTACTGCTCCAAAATGAGATGGGTTCCTGTAAGGTGAAGTATGGTTTACCTTGGAAAGTAGACCACCTCTTTACCGATGAGGGGAAATCATCGGGATTCCAAGTTGTATCTCGCTTGGTCTTACTTTTGTTGGTTAGGGTCTCTTCCCACACATGTATTATGTTCTATATACGTTGAATGATTTACAAGCATGGTTTACTTCAAGCATTGATCATACATGACGTTTTGAGATTACACTTATCTATTGTTTATTATTATGCATTTACAATATATTCGCTTATGTCTTGTTTCATTGCATCCTACATACTTAGTATATTTAGACGTACTAATGCATACTCTATGCCTACATGATATTACCATGTAGGGATCGGAGCACCATTTGATCATTCTCCACATGGCTAGTACGATCCTTTGAAGCAAGCTTTGGTGAGTCCTTAAGTTGGAGGACACTATCTTTATTACTCTTGTTCTTTTTAGATTTCTTTATGTCGATCATTTGTTACTATAAGGGTGATCCCGAAAAGTGTCTTGGCCCCCACTCCATTCCTTGTTAGAGGTGTTGTTGGATATTATGATATACTTATGCTTGAGATTGACTCTTTAATGCTTTAATGATTATCAAAGACTTCCCTTAGTCCCACTTCCTTTTTTATTATATCTTTTGTTGTTGTTTACTTTGTTTCCGTAACAAAGGTTGTGAGATTGATATGCTAAGAGGCTTTCTTGGGACCCTTTGGGTTCCCATTCTCCATGTCACGTCTAGGCCTTAGGCTTGGGTTGTGACAAACTTGGTATCAGAGCACTAGGTTGTTACAGGTCCTCGGAATCCAACACAAAGCATTTATTAGAGACTTATTTATGGTTATGAAGCATTCCACAACTATGAATGGGAGGCTACGAGGCATTTTATGAAATGATTCACTACTTGATGGTCTACATCATGCTTTAGATGTAAGTCTAAGGCTTTTTCACCTAACAAATGCTCTTTGCTATACTAGATTATGTCAATTCCAAGAGAGAGTCTAAGGAGAGCACGTACACCCGAGGAGCAACCGTCCTTTCCCACTCCTCAAGCTCCTCAAGGAGGAGGGGCAGCCCAAGATGAGTTCTGATATGCTATAACAATGTTGGCTCATGATATGACCAACCAAATCAACCGAGGGGGCCAAGCCCTATATTCTCCCACTCCGGCTTCTAAGGTGAGGGATTTCACTAGAATGAACCCAGCAGAATTCCATGGGTCCAAGACAGATTAGGATCTCCAAGAGTTCATAGATGAGGTGTTCAAGGTGTTGTCCATCATGGGGGTCAATTCGGAGGAAAAGGCGGAGTTGGCAGCCTACCAACTTAAAGGGGTGTATCAAATTCGGTTTACACAATAGAAGTTATAGAAGGGGAATGATGATGCTTTCCCTTGGGAAGAGTTCAAAGTCACATTCCTAAATTGGTTCTTTCCTATCGAGCTGAGGGTGACTAAGATGATGCAGTTTATGAAGCTTAAGCAAGATTCCATGAGTGTGAGGGAGTATTCCCTCAAGTGTAACCAACTCTCCAAGTATGCTCCACAATTGGTTGTCGATCCTAGATCAAGGATGAACAAAATTGTGCTAGGAGTGTCCGACTTGGTAAATGAGGAGTGTCATACTTCCATGCTAGTAGTTGATATGGATTTGTCTCACCTTATGACATATGCTAAGCAACTAGAGAGAGAAAAAGAAGAAGTGGTGAGTCCAAGAGGGCTCATTTTAAAGGTGGTTTCCAAGGATCTAAGGGTGAACAGTTTCCACAAGGCCATAAGTTCCAAGGCCAAAGGTCATCTAATGCTCCTACCAAGAGGTTTGCCAAATGCTAGAGTGACCAACCCAAGCTTCCAAGGTGGTAATCGAGGAATAACGAAACCTAGATGCCCAAGGTGTGAAAAGAATCATAGTGGTCCATGTTTGAGGAATTCTAACACTTACTATGGTTGTGGTGAAGTGGATTAGAAGTTGATTGATTTCGTGATGCTCAAAGCTAAAGTAGAGATGGTCATCCATAAGGCCAAGGTGCAAATGTGGGTCCAAGGATTAGGGGAGGCCAACAAGGGGCTGCTCCAAAGAAAACTAGATTCTATGCTCTTCAACAAAGACAAGGGGTGGATGAGGTGCCCGATGTCATCATCAGTATATTAAAGGTTTTCATTTTGCTGTGTATGCATTGATAGACCCTGGTACCACTCTTTCTTTTGTTACTCCTTTTTTTTGCCAAAACACTTCATTTTAGTCCCAAATTGTCATGTGAACCTTATGAAGTGTCTATCCCCATTAGTGAGTCCATTGTTACTAAAAGGGTCTATAGAAATTATCCCATATTCATATTGCATAAAGTCTTGCCTTGTGATTTTGTTGAATTAGATACCGTGGATTTTGATGTCATTCTTGGGATGGATTGGTTGCATGCCTATTATGCTTCTATTGAATGTAGAACAACATAGGGTTAAATTCCAATTCCATAATGAGCCCATCCTTGAGTGGGAAAGTCATGATGTAATGGTCAAGGGTAGATACATTTCTTGTCTTAAAGCCCAAAAGTTGATTTCTAAGGGTTGTCTCTAACATCTTGTGAGGGTTAGGGATGTTGAGTCCAAAGTACTTCGTATTGAGTCGATTCCAGTGGTTAATGAGTTTCTTCATGTCTTAACCGATGAGCTTCCTGATTCTCCTCTCGAAAGGAAAATAGATTTTTATATAGACCTTCTTTCCGATACACAACCCAAATCTATTCCCCCTTACCGTATGGCCCCCATAGAATTGAAGGAGTTAAAGAAGAAATTGAGGGATTTGTTAGAAAAAGGTTTCACAAGGCCTAGTAAGTCACCTTGGGGTGCACCAGTATTATTTACGAAGGAAAAGGATGGTTCTCTTAGAATGTGCATTGATTATTGACAACTTAATAGAGTCACCATAAAGAACAAGTACCCTCTACCAAGGATTGGTGACCTTTTTGATCAACTTCAAGGGGCTTGTCACTTTTCTAAGATTGATCTTCAGTCCGGCTATCACCAAGTGAAAGTGAGAGAGTGTAACATTCCCAAGATGTCTTTTCGAACTAGGTAGGGGCACATTATGTTTGTGGTTATGTCCTTCGGGTTGACTAATGCAACATCTATATTTATGGATCTCATGAATAGGGTCTTTAAACCCTACCTTGACTTGTTTGAGGTAGTTTTGATTGATGATATTTTGATTTATTCCCATAGTGAGGAGGAGCATGTGAATCACTTGAGGGTGGTGTTGCAAATTTTAAAGGAGGAGAGGTTGTATGCTAAATATGAAATATCTGAGCTTTGGTTGAAAGAGGTTGTATTTCTAGGGTATGTGGTGTCGGGTGATGGCATTAGGGTGGATCGTAAGAGACTGAGGTGATTAGTAATTGGTACATAAAGGCACTTGCCCACTCCGACACAACTATTATTCATGTCTCCACTCTTTTACATGTTCATATGATTCCATATGTATTTACCTTCAAACCTGCAT